>LUCG01222168.1:0-15828 GCA_001633085.1 Carthamus tinctorius
TTGGGGTACGGGTTGTAGAGGGTTGCAGAGGGTTAAGAGAGGGTTGGAGAAAAGCTGATGTGTAAGCTGATGTGGCAGTTAGGTTGGAAGGGTTGGAAGAGTTGGAGTACTGATAGCCTAATAAGTAGACCATGAAGAATGGGGTTTGACCATAACTAAACATAACAGAAGGTGTAGAAATTTAAAATGACCATGCATCTAATGAAAAGAGTGACATCTATAATTTTATTTATACTATTTTTATATAGGTAAGCTGTACGGGTGTTCCACGGATAGATTGATGACCTTAGGGCTACAAAGGGACGTGTCTTATAAAGGGTGAGGCTAAATGCACCTAAAAAGTTACTAAATGCACCATTTTCCACTCACACATATTACCATCACAAACTGCTTTTTACATTCCCAATGCCAAATTGACCTGATTTTGACATAAAGTATGGTGCAAATAGCAATCCCCTTTATAAAATAACGTTTCGGTGATTGTTACACAGTGCAAAATAGCAACGAGAACCTTTGAGAAAACAAGGGTTTTTGTCACATCAACAAGAAAGGGATATATTTCTACCCACTAACCCTAACATGATATAGAAGTTGACTAAAAAAAGTTGCCAAAAGTTCTAATAGCAAGAATCATTTCTCTTCTATTCTCAAAATTTTTGTGTTCAAACATCATCCCACATCTACCTTGAAACTATGACCGACACAACTATATTCCTCGTACTGATCACGTTATCTTGCTATCTTTTTAGCAATCCATGTTAGTCGGACATGAATATCTTACGACAAGGTCAACAGTTGAAAGACTGGGATGAACTGATTTCATCAAACAAGGTCCTTTGTTTGAGGTTCTTTAGCTTTGGTACTACCATAAGTCCTTATTTAGGGATATTCTACTGCCACGACCCCAACGACATCAACTCCTACATATCAAACGATTTGTACCCCGATCTAGATGGCTTTGATTCTAGCCCGGTTTGGGTAGCAAACAGAAACAATCCAATCCCAGACATAGATGGCAACCTCATGATCGATGTCCATGGAAAGCTTAGCATCTTATGTAGTGGAGGCATTTTTGTTCTTGATCTCTTCAGTCCAACTCCAGTAGCGCGCAATGCAAGTGCTACGCTGTTGGATTCTGGAAATTTCGTGCTGCAAGAATTGTACCCAGATGGGTCTATTAGGCGGGTTTTATGGCAAAGTTTTGATTACCCAATGGGCACGCTTCTACCTGGGATGAAACTAGGAATTGATCTCAAGACTGGGCATAGGCGGTCATTGACTTCTTGGGCAAGCCATATGTTCCCAGCCCAAGGGTCATTCACGTTAACCGGAGACCCAAATTGCACAGATCAACTGGTGATCTTGACGCGAGGAATGTCACGTGGAGGAGTGGATCTTGGCAGAATGGTCAATTCGAAAACACAAATCTACAATCTTCTGGTCCAAATGTCCATCTCTACTATATTTCTAATGAGACTGAGCAATCCTTCAGATATTTAACAAGAACGTATCAATCATTTCTAGCTCTATGAATGTGCCCACGCGGTCAGCTTTGGGGTTCAGTTTTGAGTTATACGTACTTCGATGTGGTTCAGACAAAGCCCCTGAACCTGGTTCTGGTTGTGCTGAAGATGAGTTTGAAAAGTTAGAATGCAGGAAGGGTTATTACATTAGTCAGACTTTGAGATGGAACTACGTTTTTGTGGATGAGTATATCTATGATGAAAGCTATAACTTGACTTTATATGATTGCAAAAGAATATGCTGGAGAAATTGTTCTTGCATTGCCTATACTTATGCAACCAGAAACGGGGTAGGCTGCAAGACTTATGGTCAAACAATATACGATCCAGCAAATTTTAAAGAACACGCGACTTATTACGTCATTTCTAGGTGCAGGGGTTAGGTACTAGCTATACACAAGTACACAACACTTAAGATCAACAAGGTAGAACTAAAAGAGTCTTTCTGTGATATCTTAAAATTCTATAGGTTAAACTTTAGAAGGTTAACAAGTTATTGCAGTTGTAGATGAAAGCATCCAATAGTAACATGCATAGGCACATACAACCAAATTGAAAGCAAGTGTATAAACACTACAACTTTATAAACCCCACAACACAGATAATTCAAGAATTCTAAATGTTAATACTTCACCATTTGTTCTTTGTGAATACTAAATGTGACTGTAGACAAATTTCCCATATGACAGGATAAAATAATGAAAGGATGCAAATACAAAAAGAGAGTTAATTTTCTTCATATGCAGAAAAGGAGTACAAGAAGAAGAAAAACAACAAGAAGCGGATTTGGTTGATGATAGGGGGGTTGGATCCTTAGTTCCAATCCTATCATGCTATTTGGTAGACAAGAAGTATCATATTAGAGGTATCAACCTTCACTTTACTTTACTTCCTTATAAATACTTTAGTCACTCAATAAGATCGTGCATCGTTTATGCTTGCACTTAATAAAGAAAAACTATGTCATCCTCATATTACCTTTACAAAAAAGAATCCTTGTTACGACACATATTCCAAGAAAAGGTTAACAAGCGGGTCATTCAGATGGATCAAGGGGATGCTCCAACTATGTTCAGATAGTTGTGCATTATGTACTTGGAGTCTATTAACGAAATATTGTTACAAAACTGCTTCAAGATCTTTGGAAGTTGATTTCACGTACATTTGGTAGAAAGTTTTCACTTAGAAAACATTCTAACTACCTAACCACTTTCTCTTTGTTAATAAATTAGTGAAAGCCAGGAAAATGCAAAAAATGTTGCTGCACAAGCTGAGACGCTTCCACAATAACATAAGAAGAGATAAGAAGATGGTCAATGAGTTGCGTTATTCCACCTTTCAAAGCATCTTAATTACAAATGAAAATATGAACCTACCAGATCCAAAGCAACCGGCTTTCTTCATTGAGAGGCATGAAGCAAAAGCAGCGGTAGAGCCAGAGGTGGAGGCAGGGGCAGCAAGAGATGCTAATTTGGGAAATGGATCCGTAGCCAGGCAATCTATTTCGATTTTCGTGGCGAGATAGAAGGCAGCAAAAGAGCATGTGTAATATTATTACTTATTTGTCACTGGTTCTATAGATTCGACTTGAAACTTGATTAAAGCGCAAACAAACACCACTGAGAGTCATGACAAGTGTTTTCTCTAAAAGTGTGGTTAGAATATTGAGTATTTATGTGTACCATTATTTCTATGTTGATCAAGTCAAATTATAATAAAATTCTTGTACCGAGTGATTGATGATGTTACCTTTTGGCAATTTCCTAAATAATCTTTTAATCAAAACGACCCTACAGAGATAATATGTACCCGGTGGAGTTTACTGTTAGTACAACTACAAAATATCAAAAGTATATTATCCTATGATCTACTAAATGCTATGTTTCTGGCCATTTTAATAATTAACTAGAGTATTAGACCATGTAGAAAGCCATAAGAGCTTTGACAAACAAGGCACTTATCACATCAACAGAAAAAGGGATGTTTATTTTCTGTTGACCATGACTAAAATAGAACAAATCACTTCTTCTCTTCTCATCTCATCTCATCTCATCCCTTAGGCAGCATTCTGTGTTCTGTGTTCAATAAGATCTCTTTTATCTTAAAAATTGAAACAATGGCCAACAGGAAGATATTCCTCATCTTATTATCTTGCTATTTCTTCAGCAAATTTTGCTACTCAAAAACAGATACCTTACAACAAGGTCAACACTTCAAGGATTGGGATGAATTGGTCTCATCAAATGGTGTTTTCACCTTGAAGTTCTTTAGCTTTGGTACTAGCATATGCCCTTATCTAGGGATATTCTATAACAACAACCATGATGAAGTAGTTTGGGTAGCAAACAGAAACAACCCAATCCCAGATATATACGGTAAGCTCATGATAGATGGCAATGGCAAGCTCAGCATTTCATCGAGTGCAGGCACTATTCTTGATCTTTTCAGTACTACTCCATTAAAGCGCAACGCAAGTGCTACACTATTGGATTCTGGAAACTTGGAATTGCAAGAATTGTATCCAGATGGGTCAGTTAAGCGGGTTTTATGGCAAAGCTTTGATTACCCAACACACACGCTTCTTCCAGGGATGAAACTAGGGGTCAATCTCAAGACTGGCCACAGATGGTCACTGACCTCTTGGCGGAGCGAGCAATTACCGGCGGATGGGTCGTTTACGTTGATGGAAGACCACGGCACAAGTCAACTGGTCATGCTGAGCCTAAGGCGAGGGAACATCACCTGGAGGAGTGGACCTTGGCAGAATGGCCAATTTGAAAACACAAATCTACAATCTTCTGGTTCAGATGTCCGACTCTACTATATATCTAGTGAGACCGAGCAATCTTTCACATATATAACAAAAACATATGATTCATTTCCAGCTTTACGGATATATCCAGACGGTCACCTTAGGGGTTCAACTCTAAATTTTGACGTCCAATGCTTTTCAGCCGATCAGCCTAGCCCTGGTTGTGATGAATATGAGTTTGAAAAGTTAGAATGCAGGAATGATTATTACTTTTATTCAAAAGAAGACAAATATTATTATCCACCATATAATGGCTACATATTTGTGGATGAGTATGTATATGATGAAAGCTATAACTTGACGTTATACGATTGCAAAAGAATATGTTGGAGAAATTGTTCTTGCACTGCCTATACCTATGCAACCAGAAACAGGGCAGGCTGCAAGACTTATGGTGGAATGATATACAATCCAGAAGAATCTAGTCATAGAGACACGGAATATTACGCCATTTCCTATAATGAAGGTTAGCAAGTTCACTACTCTTGGTGCTTTTGACTTCTGGGGAAATGATTTACACTCTTACAATATAGAAAATGAACTATCGCATCCTTTACAATCAATAACGATTGTTAAAGATAGCTTCCACACACAGGCTTTCCAACAACACTTAAGGTCCACAATATCCTAGATACTAAAGGTTAAACTTTTCAAGGTTAGAAGTTATTGCATTAAAAACGGAAGCATCCAATAGTATAACATGCATAGCACCAAATGGCAGGCGATTGTATAATCACTTTTGAACATTACTTTGAAACTACAACACATAAAATTAAAGAATTCTAGATGTAAATATGTTACTATTTCACCATTTGTTATCTTTGTGAATTCCTTATGCTACTGCAGACTAATTTTCCATTTGAAAAAAATAAAACTTATAATAACAAGAAAAGAGTGCCTATATGAAAAGAGTTTTAACTTTCTTCATATGCAGAAGCGAGGAAGAGGTGGAATGGGAACGGGGACGGGGACGGGGACAGGAAGAGGAACAGGAAAAAGAACAAGAAGAAGTGGATTTGGTTGATGATAGTGGTTGGATCTTTAGCTCCACTCCTATCATGCTATTTGGTAGACAAGAAGTATCATGTTAGAGGTACACCCTTCACTTTAATTTTACTTCATCCAGTAAATATTGTAGCCCGTTGTCTTTCTGGCTTTCCACAAGTGGTCAATAAGATCCACTCATGCTTTATGCTTGCACTTAATAAAGAAATACTATGCCATCCTCATATTACCTTTACAAAAAAAAAAAAAAACTTTGTTACGACACATCTTCCTAGAAAAGGTTAACAAGCAGGTCATTCAGATGAATCAAGGGGATGCTCAAACTATGTTCAGATAGTCATACATTCTATACTACTTGCAATCTATTAAAGAATTAGAGGCACCCATAAGAAGACAGTGAACGTGTTGCCACAAAATAATGTTACAAAACTGCTTCAAGATCTTTGGAAGTTCAGTTAACGTACATTTGGTAGAAAGTTTTGACTTCAAAAGCATTCTAACTACCTAACCACTTTCTCTTTGTTAATAAATTAGGGAAAGCCAAGAAAATGCAAAAGTTGTTGCTGCACAGGCTGAGACGCTACTACAATAATATACGAAGAGATAGGAAGATCGTCAATGAGCTGCGTTATTTCACCTTTCAAAGCATCTTATCTGCCACCAACAAATTCTCAAGCACAAATAAGCTAGGGGAGGGGGGTTTTGGAGCAGTTTATAAGGTAAACTTCCATACGCACTCTAAAAAGAATATTTCAAATAAAAGCTCATGTCATGAATTTCTCAGGGAAAACTAATTGATGGACAAGAGGTAGCGGTAAAGCGACTTTCAAGTGGCTCTGCACAAGGAATCCAGGAGTTTAAGAATGAAACCGAACTCATTGTTAAGCTTCAACACACTAACCTGGTCAGGCTTCTTGGATGTTGCATTGAAAAGCAAGAGAAAATACTTGTATATGAATACATGCCTAATAATAGCTTAGATTTCTTTCTATTTGGTAAGATCTAACACTCACATATATATATGAGCCTCGTTCTTTATCTAGTGCCAGCTACTAACTTGTAATCATTGAAAACAGATCCTAGGAAAACTGGATTACTGGATTGGAATAATCGCTTTGTAATCATTGACGGCATTGCTCAGGGACTTCTATATCTCCATAAGTTCTCAAGGCTGAAGGTAATCCATAGAGACTTGAAAGCCAGTAACATCTTGCTAGATGACTACCTGAAGCCAAAAATATCTGATTTTGGTATGGCTAAGTTATTTGGAATCAATGAGTCTGAAGCAAATACAAGTAGAGTCGTTGGAACGCTGTGAGTCCATAATCTATCTTATCTCAAATATAAATCCAACCCACAAATTCCCATACGCTAATTCTTGATTTGATATCCAGTGGTTATATGCCACCAGAGTATATGAGAGAAGGTGCCGTTTCAACTAAAACAGATGTCTTCAGTTTCGGCGTTTTGTTGCTTGAGATTATAAGCAGCAAGATGAATCATAAGAGCTATGATGTTGAACACCCACTCAACCTTCTAGGACTAGTAAGTTAATCCAATCCAATACTTATTTTCTTCGTTTGATACAAATAAAAGATACAACTAACAATAAATTGTTTGAGAAGAAAGCATTGACATGTTGCATAAATGGTATAATTGATTCAGGCATGGGAATTGTGGAACGAAGGGAGAGGTATGGAGTTGATGGATCCGGTACTCGAAGACTCATGCACTCCCAAGGAAGTAATGACATGCATTCATGTGGGTCTCTTGTGTGTTCAAGATCATGCCATGGACAGACCCACCATGTCGGAAGTTATTTCAATGCTCACAAATGAAAATATGAATCTACCAGAACCAAAGCAGCCAGCTTTCTTCATTGAGAGGCATGAGGCAAAAGCAGGGGTAGAACCGGAGGCAGAGGCAGCAAGAGATGATAACTTGGGAAATGGATCCGTAAACGGGCAATCTATTTCGATTGTCGTGGCGAGATAGAAGGCAGCAAAATAGCATGTGCAATATTATTACTTTTTTGTCACTGATTCGACTTGAAACTTGATTTCACGAACCCTCTAAGATATATCATTACAAATATAACAAGAGAATGGGGCTATATGGTCGATTTGAAGACACAAATCTATAGTCTTCTAGTCCAGATGTCAGTCTGTACTATATTTCTAATCAAACTAAGCAGTCCTTCACATATTTAACAAACACACATGATTCATTTCCAGCTCTGGAAATGCATCCAGACGTCAGCTTAATGGTTCAGCTCTAAATTTAGATGTCCAATGCTACTCGGGCAATGTCCCTGGTTGTGCTGTGCATAATATATAACTTCGAATTGTTAAAATGCACTGGTTTGGTTTGTAAGATATATTTATATATCTGTATTATATATGATTTACAGTTGGTATCAGAACAAACCTATGATTAATTTTGCAACTCACGGTTCAAAATGAGCACCTTATATTTTCAGTTTTGAATTTTTGCTCCATTACTGGAATCCGAATTAGTAAGAAAGAAGAGAATGGAAATTAGGTGAAAATCGATGAACCTGTATAATGAAACCAAACAAAAGGTGAAATCGATGAACCTGCATAATGAAATCTTCAAACAGATGAAGATTAGGGCTTTCTTCGAAGTGGTTTTTCTTCTTCTTCTTCACTGATTTCCCACCATTAATGGTATCTTCCACCACGAAACCATTGGGAAAGAAATGCATATCGATTTGACAAAATCTGAAACGAATTTGGGAAGAAATCTGAAGGAAAAAAGCGAACTGCTTTTGGCATTTCATATAATTTGTTTTTTGAAATCATATGATATGTTTAATTAAAATCTTATTTAGATTTAATAGAAGGGTAAAACAGTCATTTTCCTCATTCACGATTGTTTATTCATTCAGCTTTATCCATACACGACTTACCGGACGAACATAAGAACAGCCCCTAAATCTTCTTAGATAAGAATATAGAATTGTTTATTTAGATTTAGTGGTAATTTTTAATGGTAAGGGTTAGTTTTAGATGATAATTTGTTGTAAGATTGATCATAATGTATACGTTATTATTGGTATTTCACATGGATTTAGAGAAAAAAGAAGCACGCCATAAGAAATATGTCTATTGTGGGGTATGGTAAGCATTGAGAGTGATCTTTACTCCAATATAATGCAATCTTATCACTTATTCACTGCAAAACGGACAAGTAGAAGGAGTGGTTGGCAATGGAGAAAAATTAGATTGAAATTGATCATTGGCTTAATACGTTAACAGTATTAGGCAATCTTTCTAAAACAAATGGAAACTTGAAAGTTTGTGGAAAGTGAAGACTCCAACGCTATCTTATCCCTTTAAAAAAAATAGAAGTTTTAGTTGGGAATGAATGATATACATTTATCAATTTCTAATCAATATACAAGTTGATAGTTTCTATTACTAACTATTTTTTGTTTTTGTTAATGCAATTGTCTTTATTGTTGCTTGCAAATGCAATAATTTGATGCCATTCTTACAATGTGACTAAAACCTACTACTAAGGATTAGTAGTCTGGCACGTAAATAAGAATCTATTAAGATAAGAACATACTTTTTATTGTTGTTTTTCACTTACTCAATCATGTAGGAATCTGTTAAGAGTGATTTCAATATTATCTTCTTTCGAGTATTTCTCTTTTTTGTTTTTAGCACTCTATTTAAGTCTTTCATCTGCTGAACAAAGATATTGATTCACAAAAGCGTATAAAGTGGTTGCTAATCCAATTCCAACAAATTATCTTTTTCTGATTTAATTATGTTGATGAATGATGACAATTTATTTTTCACCCTTTCGTTTCGTTCGATAGTACACTTGGTGACTACAAGAATGATGATGAACTCTTCAAAGCAACTGTTTTAATCCCTAATGTATAAGAGTTACAATGTCGGTCCAATGGTTATCCAAGGTTTAATTTTTGTTGCAGCTATCGTCTCGATGGCAATGAACTCTTTAAAGCTAACTGTTTACAAGATGGCCGACATTGCTAATATTTAACGATCAACATTTTTGAGAATGTAACTACTTTTTTATTACAATAGTTCTATCTTTCTATCTTCTATTTTTTATTTTAAAAAATCTTCAACCAATGTGACTAATTTAACTTTCAACATGTATAAGGCCATGTTTACCAAACGCTTATCCGAATAAGTGCTTATCAACAAGATTCAACACTATCACTTACAGGGTAAGATTTTAGTTCACAAAAATGTTATCATATGCAACAATTTACCCAGTAAATGCTAACCATGGTAAGATATGACGACGCTCACTGGGTAAGACTCTCATCCTCGCTCTTACTAGGGTAAGATTCTTATCCTTGCCATATGCTTCCGGTGAGGTAATATGACTTGGTAAATGCTCCCCGAGTAAATGTTTATCTAGTAAACGACCCCTAGCTCAATAACCCGCAAGCACAGAACAATATCCGAATTTCAGAGGGTAAAAATAAATGCAAGAATAAAAGCATCATAGTCTCATAAACAAACTTGAACAGTTGCTTTCTAAAATCACTTGCAGAGAGTACATAATACATGGAAAATATAGCATAGCATCTCAAGTTTAGAAGACAACGGTGTCGAGCATGGTACCCAACGTCTGAATGATGTTGGACGACATTAAGTTCGACACGTGCTCTTCTAGATGCTTCTTTGCGTCCTGCCTCCCAACGTTTGCAATCGCTAGTTTCTCTGGAGGTAGCTCGTCCTCTTCCTGAACCGCTTTGTTATATTTGATAGCCAAACTCAGCATTTCCTGCAGATTACATAAAACCAATAAAAACCCAATTCAAAGTTGAAGTTTTGGCCACTGGGGATTTTCCCGACTGTTATCTCCAGGGTGTGTCATGGGACCCACATTACCAAAAAGACAATCGGGAAGAAGATTGTGTTGTACCTGGACGGTCTGCTCGTTGGTTTTTGAATGGGTATCAAAGCGTTCAAGTGTCAATCCATCGGTCCACTTCTTTTTGTGAAGGTTCAGTAGCATCTTCTCCTCGAGTTTATTCTTCCTGTAATTAATGGCTATCGAATAATAATGCCTGTTCAGACCATGAATCAGTGCCTGCAAAACACATTGCCGTAAGAATTAAGATGATGATAATGATGATGATGAACTAAAATGTGTGAATAAAAAGGACTCACTTGGATGGATGGTTTATTGAGATGGCCAAGATTGGAAGTTGTTTGACGGGGCTCTTGGCCAAGCATCATGGTTTGGGGGTTAATTAGGCGGAATGCATCTATCACAACCTTTCCTTTAACACTCTGGATTGGATCCACCACCACTGCAACCGCTCGTTGATTCAGAGCTTCAAAACTCTGCACCATATTCCAGATAAAACAACAATCAGATTAATGTATACAATTGATGTAGCCTCCAAAGAGATAAACAGACTGCTGAAAAATAAACACGCATTAACAGAGGTGTATTCACTCCGATGGGTTTATAAACAAAGTTACGGAGAAATCTTTACATTATATATATATAGACTTAGGATCAGGTGAGACCAAGCAGTTTCCGTGAGACCGCGTGAGACCAATACATAACGTATGAAACTTCACAAAAAAACACTTTGAAGGTAAATAAAACTCGAATACGCAGACCTAAAAATTGGTTTCGATGCAAAAAAATATCCAAAATATGGTAAAAAACGAAACCTTCACAGCTCAAATGCTATGAAGGTTACAAATAAATAATGCGAACCTTCACAACGAAAATGCTGTGAAGGTATCGTTTTTTTACCTTTTTTGGGATTTTATTCTTCGATACTGTTTTTTAGTATGTTTTTACGATGAATGTTCAATTTTTTTTACCTTCACAAATGTTTTGATGTGAAGTTTCATGTAAAATATGTTGGTCTCACCGGTCTCAGGAAAACAGCTTGGTCTCACCAGAACTTAACCCTACATGCACTTAACCCTACATGAGAAATTATATATATATGCATCTTGAATACATGAGAAAGGTTAAAGGTATTGGGAGAAATTTGTTTGCTTCCATCCGCTTGACCGATTTCAGATTTCCTACGCGTCTGGTTTTTGCCCATTTTGACAAAATATCCTCTCTTTGATTTTGACTAGAAAATAGTCCAAATGTATTTGTATAATAAACTGTTCAGAAAAGACAGAATCCATAATACTCAACTTGCAATGAAACAGATGAACAGGTCTTATGAATGACACAGTATTCATTTCAATCAGTCATTTTCGACTTCCATTTAACCTGCCCAGCCTCTTGTATACTCAATAAATCAGTGGGCCAGTTCCATTTCAAAATTTCAAGCCAACTATTTAAGTTGCCGTATAATGAATCTTGGAAAAAAGCAGATCCACAGTGTAGATTTTGTATAGTTGCCTTAATAATGAATCTTGCATACCATCACAGATTTCCTAGAACTGAACCAAACATCTAACGAAGAACCTCAATGCCCAAACAATACTTGACTGTGAATATTGATTTTGGCCTCACATGGTCTTTTCTCAAAGCCAAGATTATAAAATAAACCCCCAGTGCAACAAAGGTTAGCCTTCTTTTAAAATAAACCCTAAATATAGAGTGCTAGAAATATATAAAATTTATGCCAGTTATCTCCGTGCTTGGCTGAAGAAATAACTAACACAGAAAAAGTTTTGAACTTTGAAGACGTTACAGCAGCTACGCGAAGTGTGATGATGGATTATATGTCCCTGCAAATGTATTTAGTGTACTTTATGATGTGGAAGATTGCAGGTGAGTCATGTAGGTTGGCGAAAGTTAGATTCTGGGCGTGCATGTTTCTTTCGTCGGTGGGGGCGGGGTGAAGACGGATTTGCCTGACTGGAGGCTTGGAGTACATCAAACGTGAGGCCCTTAGATGGGAGTGCATGTGATAATGCCAGGGGATTCCCCTATTTACTGTTGTTTTCGAATTGCAATGTTTTATAATCCCCCTGGTTCCATTTTCTGCCCACTCCAGCTAGTTAGGGATAATACGCTTGCTATTGTTATTATCCTAACAGACAAAAAAAACATGTAGGACTCTCTTAGGTACTGCATTTGGGTATAGTGCAGGATGGAGGAGAATAAAAAGTTCGACATATAAGCCTGCAGTGCAGTAAACTAAATTAAAGGGAGTCTTTGGGATATCCCATGAGATTTTTAGTAGGCCATACTAGCTTAGGGGTCTCTACCACCCTTATTAAACCTGTATTTGTGCCTAAAAAACAGATTATTTCACTCTTTGCAATCTTTTCTAAATCTGCAAAAAGAAATGCAAAAATTGTGGCATCTAACTAAGCTTCCCAAACACAAGGTTTAAAAGGCGGAATTGGGCATTGAGGCATTTTCCCTCAACAAGGCAAGGTGTAAGCCTCGAGGCGGTCCAAGGTGGAAATATATATACACCAAAATATCTATATATACTACACAAATGTATATACATCTATATATCAATACTAAATTACTAAGTGGCAATGGTCTACTGGTTCTCAACAGAGGAAAGAGTGAAAACGTCAGATAGGTTGAGAGAGTGTGGAAAAATTGGTTGCTTGGAGGAAGAGGAAGAAACCAAATCTTTTTGATTGAGAAGAAAGTTCTAGCTTTTTGGGTTTTAAAATATTAAAACTACAAATTGGGGCCATTGGGTATGTTCGAAAATAGAAGTATACTACTGCCATAAAGCTTATAAAAAAGCCAAAAAGAAAAAATCCTTCCCAAAGCAGATCATCTGAGGTGTAGGCCTTGGCACCACATCACAAACACGCCTCACGAACCGCCTCTATGAACCAAGGCTGGGTGGTTGCATACGTCTTACCTCCCAGACCCTACTTCCAGATGGGATATACTAGGTTTGTTCGGTTTGGTTATAGTATTTTCTCATTTACATATAACTTGTCTCTCCCTAAATTGTAAAAGGATACCCAACTTGATTTTTTCCAATTCAGTTTTGACAACATTCTTAAAACAGTTGTGAAATAGACATTTCACCTTCACAAAACCAGAAACTGCCAACTACAACAAACATCAAATGGTGAATCATATAAACTGAACACCTTGTTTATACAAACTTCTTAGCTTTCTAAATTTCCACTCATCTTTAGGATCAAATATTGTGAAAGATTGAATCACCATTTCCCGCCCCCAACTACATTTGAGTACTCATGAAAACAAAACCCCATAAGAACCCAACAAACAAGAGGATGCTCAAGAAGTACATGTTTTGAATTAAACATCAAACACCCATTCAGCAGAATCAGCACACCATGTCAAGATAATTTGATTCTTGGAATTGTATCCTTAAATCCTATTAGAGAACAAACATATGCATGCTAAAAAAAGATATTGTGGTAAAGTAACAAAAATGAGAACATGAATTCAAGAACCTGCTGTGTGTTGATGTCAACTCCAGATAACCAACAACCAAATCCAGGATGTGAATGGTACCATCCAACCACCATTTCAGGTCTGAGGCAACAAAATATATGAATCAGTCAAGCTGGAGAAAAAATCAATTTTGCTGAATAAACAGCAACATTTCAAATTAGAGGGTAAACAAGAAAGTAACGTTTTCCACATAACTAGCAGACGAAGATAAGCACGTAACCACTTTCAGGCTTTTCAAAGAGATCAGTATCTTTAGAACCAAAGCAAAAGCAAAATCATACAATAACTATCAACATATTTAATCACAAAATTCACATTGATAGCCTCAATAAATACCATGTATAATTATTATGACAAACCTCTTTAGACACAAAAGGTTAAGATAAATTAAGGTACATCTTTAAATTATACAATGCAAAAAATGGGTATATATATACTCAAATTAACAGTGACCGATTTTGCAGGAAGACCCGAGAGAGAACTTTACAAGTATATGCAAGTAGTTAACTTCATTCTTGTGATGTTCTGCAAATTTATGACCTAACCTCATCATCCTAAAAATAATCAATTTCCATTTTCAGGATGTCCCAATGTAGAATTGTAGATTGAATTCAAGCCTATTCATCTGACCTTCTTAAACCCAAAATTAATATTAAGCCTTAAATTCACCATGATGTTGTTTCATTCCCCCCCCCCCCAGATTAACAACTCCTTGCAACATTATTATGCATCTTCAATGATTATTAAAGCTAATCCAAGAACACGTTCCAGTAGCTTAAGAAACACTCATAGACACCTAAAGATTCAGTTCTCAATTTCCAACTTCCAAGCCACAAATCCCTCAAATCGAGTATCAGATACATAGCAGCAAACACAAATCAGGTAAGATGAACACGAAAAAAATACTAACCTTCCGGTTTGTTTAAGCATATCAAGCATATTAGTTTGGAAAACATGATCAACTGCTTCTACACTGACACCAGTACCACTTTGAGGCATAGCAAACACATCCACCACACGAACCGTATACTCATCCACGAATTCCCCAAGCATCAGCCCCATGACCTCCATAGGAACTCCAGCTCTCCCTACAAATCACAACAATAAACATCATCAAACCCTAATTCCATCCATAACACTACAAATTCACTCCAAATTCACTCATCTATAAACCGCCTTGAAAGAGAAACCAAAAAAAAAAACCCTAAAAATTGAAATTTTACCGTGTTTAAGCATCTTTAGGAGGGCAAGGGAAGAGATGTAAACTTGCTCCGATGTATCAAGAGTCGGCGAATCCGGTGGCGGGTGACCTAACGCGCCGCCGGCGCCGGCGAACATCCTCTGAAGCCGCTCCATACCTGACATATTCTTTCACCGGCGATTAGCTCTTTTTTCTCGATCGGAGTTTTTCAATTTCTTTGGTAACACGATACGATTTGCATATGAATAAAAAGGCATCAAATATTGCATTTAAGCCCCTGTACTTTTTGTTATTTTGATGTTTACCCCCTTCCTATTCGTACTGGTGTTCACTTTCGGATCGGGCCCATTTCTATATGGACTTTAGTGGCTTTAGCCCATATAAAATGGCCTAGCTCAAAATTACAAATTGGGTCTGGTCAGCCTTGGACCTAGTGATAGGCCAAAAATCGGTCATAGGCCGGTTATAACCGATTACCGACCGGGTCGGTTAAAAACAGTGCATGGTCTTAACCGGTTAAGCCGTAACCGGTTACAATCTGGTTACGGTTAAGGGGGTCGGGGGGTTATAAATGGTTAAGTTAAACGGTTAACTGGTTAACTTTGACCGGTTATAACCGGTTATGTAACCGGCTAAAAATCAGTTAAGACTTTTTTTTAAATTTAATAAACTTAATAATTATTTATACAAACTTCAAAAAGAAAAAGTCGGTCAANTTTTAAAATTTAAACTAAGTACATTAATTATATATATATATACATCGTTTAAACGTTCGGATTTGAGCCATCTGTGGATTGTAGTGAAGTCATCCCATGAATTGTAGTGAGAATTGTTTGCGTTTTTTTTCATATTTTGCGTTTTGTAAGTCGATACTGAACCCAAACACC
>LUCG01222226.1:0-13673 GCA_001633085.1 Carthamus tinctorius
GCAATTGAATCCAAGATCACCAAAGCTTTCTCTTCTCTTTCTCAAACTCGTTTCCCAGGGAAGTGAAAGGGAAGAGACTTGTAAATCCTCTATATACATGCCATACACTACCTTCAACTATCCAAATTAATGTTCCGACCCTCGAAATCTGAAAATTACATCAAAGGCCCCAACTTTAACTATAATTCCGACAAAAGAAGTTAATTAATTAACTGAAAGGAAACGAGGCGTTACACTACACCTTTAGCTTTACAAAAACCTCACACACCTATCCTGATTTTCCTTTACTACCCTCTGGGTAACTACTGAAAATCTAGAGATTAGGTGTGATTTTCAAAAGGAAAACACAGCGGATGTATCACAATCTAGTGATAGTTCCAAAGTCCCTAGTGATCTTAGTCCCAAAGTTCCTGGTGATACAAATTTTCAAAAACCAAGACCCAAGAATTCTGAGACTACACCACCCACTATAGAAAGACCTGTTCCACCAACACCTACACCTCCAAGGACTAAGACTAATACTTTAGTCATTTCCTATGTACCTTACCCCAGAGGTTAAGGAATCAAAAGGAGGAAACAACTCCCATCTCATTTAAAATATGCTTTCTTAGAAGAACCAGACAAGCTGCCAGTCATTATTTCATCAACCTTAGAGATAGACCAAGAAAAGAATTCAGTACAAATTCTGAAACAACATACCAAAGCCATAGGATAGACCATTGTTGATCTCAAAGGCATAAGTCCTACAATTTTTCAGCATAAAATGATTTTAAAAGACAATAACTTGTACTAGGTTAAGCCTCAGAGGAGACTCAATCCAGTGATGAAGGAAGTTGTTAAAAAATAAATTCTGAAATGGTTGGATGCTGGTATAATTTATCCTATTGCCAGTAGTACTTGTGTCAGTCATGTACAATGTGTCCCTAAAAAAGGAGGAGCTACTGTAATAACCAATGAAAAGAATAAGCTTATCCCTACTAGAACAGTGACAGGGTGGAGAATCTGTATGGACTATAGGAGACTTAACAAAGCCACCCAAAAGACCATTTTCCACTACCCTTCATTGATCAGATGTTACACCCACTATGCTTTCTCATGCATGGGTATATAAAATTAGCAAATAGTACATATGGTGCACTAGATACACAACACGTGTAAAGGTGACCATACCACGTATTTAATGCTTGTAGTATAAAAAGAGTTGCAAGGGTCGTTCTTCAAACACACCCAAGATCTCTATCTTGCTGAATTCCTCTCTTCTTAATCTTTCTTTCCCATCTTTCCTTTTCTACTTCCGCAACAATCTTGTAATTCAGTTTGTTAATAAACAAAGAATTTAAAAGTGAAACTTTGTGTCAAATTGTATTCAACCCCCCCCCTACAATTCGTTACTGCTTGAAGGCTACCCTTTGGGACCAACATATCCCTACCCAAACAGTTCTTGCAGTTCCTACCACCGACACCACTACTGTTATCCTTGCTAGGGTAATTGTGAAGCCTGTTCACAACTGGAATGAGGAAGACAAACGCCTTGTCAACATTGACACTAAGGCTAGATCTCTCATATCCATGTCTCTACCTGATGATGTATTTTGTTCTGTATCTCATCTCAAGTCTGTTAAAGATATCTAAAACACTCTCTGTGTTTAGTACGAGGGCATTGTTGTCCTCATGGAGTTAAGAAAAATATACCTCGTATGACAGTATGAGAAGTTCATCCATCTCAAGGATAAAACTCTATCTCAGATTCATTAAAGATTTAACTGTCTTCTGATCGATCTCAAAATAATAGGTATTGAATACTCTAACTCTAAAGTAGTCACCAAATTCATGGAATGTCTCCCTGAATATTGGGAAAACTACACTACCTGTTTTGGTCCATCTAAAGACCTGAAGGTACTCACTCTGAGTGAACTTTACGGTATTCTTCTCAACCGTGAACAAACTAAAACTCTAAAGAAAAACCTCATCAAAGACACAAAAGATTCCAAAATCACTTTTATCACTTTGGTCTCTGAAGCCTCTCCTTCTACCCCTGTCTCATCAGTAACCATTACTAAACTTGAACCCTCTGATTCAGAAGTTGTGTTTGACAGTGACTCTGACATGAATGAGACACTGGCCCTTATGACCAACACATTTCGAAGGTTTGCTAGAAAAAGCAACTTCAGAAAATGAAAGCTTCTTGCTGTAAAACCAAAACCTACCCTCACTGATAAGACTTCCTCTACCTGCTACAACTACCAAGGCAAAAGACACTTTGCTAACGACAGCAGGTATAAGAAAAATCAGTTTGCTCCTACTGTTTCTGCATCATCCTCTTCCTCCAAAGATGCTCAATACAAAAAGTTGAAAGACAAGTATCGAAAGATCAAGTCTCAACGAAGAGGAAAGGGCCTAGTCGTTGAAGAACATGACTGGGCTGATGACTCATCTAAAGAATCTTCTGATGAGAAAACACTAAAAGCCCCTGTCTAATGGCTTTCACGGATGTACCCAATGTAGCCCTGATGGCTAAAATTGAAGAAGTACCTGATGATGTCCCTGAAACCTCTACCTCATCATAGATCTCATCCTCTACTCAGGTACCTCACTCTACCCCTTCTACTTCTGCTGATAGTCTATCTAAGCTTGACTTACTGACTCTTGATCTCTACAAAGCTTTAAATGGTAAAACTTCTGCTGAAAAACTGAATGCTGATCTTCGTGAACAACTTAAGACTTTTCATGAGAAAATAAAAAAGGTTAGTTGTTTTTGAAGAAAACTTAAAAGATCGGGCCTCAGTAAATCAAGTTCTCTGTATTGAAAGAGAACAGGCTAACGCTGAGCTAGAAAAAGGTCTTGCTGAGCTGAATGCTGAGAACATCTCCATCAAAGGATGGAGTGATGCCTCTGAAAAAGTTGATGAAATCTTGGCATCAGGGAGATCTGGAAAAATCATATCTGGACTTGGATTTTCTCAATCAAATCCCAAGACTAACAATTCTATGCTTATATTTGGAATGTTTGTCTCTTCCATCCCTGATCCAAATGATCTACTTCTATCCCTGGCTCTTCTCTCTCAGTGTTCCTCTTCTAACACACACACACACTGAAGGACTAAGAGCAAAAGTGCCTCAGCTAAAGCTAAAGCAAAAGTTGAACCTCCTTCAAAGGCTAAAACTCCTAAGCATAAGAACCCAAAGGTTTTGGGAAGTGGATCTTCAGTCTCTAGTACCAAAAAGAATCTCCAAAACCCTGCACCTAGATTGAAAATTGATCTTGTTTCCAAACCTCAGGAGATGAAACCTATTCCTCCTTGTACTAATGAAAAAGAAATTTTAGGCTGTTGGATCTAAATTCTAACAATGATATTGATCTTATACTCAATTTAACTCATAGAACAGTTAATTGCAGCGGAAGTCTAAACTAGAGTGTAGAACAGAGTATGTGATTCTAAATAGTAACACCTAGAACACCAAGAACACACAGTGAAATAGAGAAGATAATCAAAGGAGAATTGCTTCAAAAGTTTTAATTGATTCATTGAAATTGACAATTACAAAACCTGGAAGTGTTAAGATTGTTAGCAATTTTATTTGCTAATAATATGAAGTTTTATAAATGAAAGCATTTTTATGTTGTAATTTTTTGTTACTTTGTAATTGGGCTTGGAATGAATTGTATTGGGCTTGGGCTTGGGCTTAAGGTTAGGTCATCTTCCTTGTATAAATAGGAGTGACTTGTATTTCGTGAAAAAGATTGATTGTATTCCTTCATTGTAATTGTTGAAGGTGAAATCACATGATTGTCGACTTCCATTAATTGAGTGTTCTTTAATTTCCGCATTTTACATTCAATAAAAGTCTCTCATCTTCATCTACATCAAGAATTGTTGGTTTCTTAAATCTTTCAATTGGTATCAGAGCCAGAGCGGATCGTTTGATTCGTTTCGATCCTTAGAAATCAACAATTCGAGGTATCTCTATGGATTTTCCTAGCATTGTTCTTACATGGTGAAATCTGAATCTGTTCATTGTTTTTTCTGTTAGTTTGGATCATGTATCATAATATTCAGATATGGTTGTTAAATCTGAAAATTTGGTGGTTGTTTAAGGATTTGCACAATCTAATTCATTCATTTTTGGATGTTCATCTTTACAAAGAATGAAAATGTAATTGTGTTGCTTATGTCATCTGTATGACATCATCTCACCATTTCCCTTTACTTTCCTTCATAGCTTTCAACCATCATCTGATCTGTTTGATCAAAACCCATACCATTTTTTAATTCTCATTCATTTCCTTTCATAACCATCATCCACAAATCAAATCCCTAAAATGTGATTTCAATTCCACACCCCCAAACACCATTATCTTCTTCCTCGAGCTTAAAGAAAAATGGTTGTCTGAAAAGGGAGCCATGGGTTTGATCATTGGGGTAGAATGTTGCCCTAAACAAAGATAAGAAGAAACCTACCTTCAGATATTCTCGCATTGGTCTCCAGTTTCCAATGGCACAAGAAGAATCTGCTTATTCTCGATTTACAGAGATCATATATTGTAGATTTGAAAGTCGTGAGTGAACAGGTGTGTACAGTGCCTAAGGTTTACATTCGATGTTTTTTTGGCTGTAAATTGCTGTGTGACAGAGGGAGAACTCATGGGTCCAAAAAAAAAGGGTATAGTAGTATCTAGATCAAAGAAGTATGTTGCTACTGAACTGTGGTTCTTCGAACTTATCAGAGGGATCTGCACATATTGTTAAACGCTGAGATTCTGCCTGATTCACCAGAGCCTCTGTCGTAAAAATATGTCGGATGGTTGTTTTAATTTACAGAGGCTCTGCCCGCTGTTTGAGAGGCTCGCTGTCCATCGAGCATACAGTTCACAGAAGTGAAGGTTGGGTTGTTCTCGTTCATAACAAGTGCATTATCACAGCACCTGTGTCGCTTTGCCGAGTTTGATTGTTTTCGTTCGCAGAAGCTAACCCACAGCAGTAGCTGCTCACAGAAGATTCTGCCGAATGTGTCTTTCGTCGCTCACAGAAGTATGTCGCCTACAGAGGCACGGTCAAGTCTGCACGTTTTCTTCTTCGCAATATCTATTTCTGGATCAGAAGTACGATTAAACCATAGATGCTCTGCCGGATTTCACAGAACGTCTGGTCGATCATCTGCCGAGGCGTTCTGCTGGGATTAATTGATTTCATCCATCAATGTATATCGAAGACGTGAGAAGGTGGATGGTGAAGCGGTCTTTAACATTTTAAACATTCTGAGAATCAGCTTTCTGTAACTAACTTGAGCTCTTATGCTCTCTGCCAGACATTCGACCTCTACCTTTGTGAGATGCCCATCGTCTACCTCCTTCATAATTGCCCCGTAGCTTTTACTCAAGGTAGCATTAGAGTACTTGTGTGCTTCCATGGGATCAAAGAACTTTTTCGTGCCATACTCATCAATGTAAGTGAAGCCATGCTGAGGAACGTCAATGATTCTTTTGGCTTGAACATCTTGAATCCATGGAGGATGGATTAGAGGTGTTGTGGTTCTGAAGGTGTATTGGCCGACTTGGAGAGCCAATTCGAAATCCTTCTGATTGTTAAGTTTGATGTGAGCTCGCATAACTTCAACAACCCTTATGAGAGAGACTGCATAGGTTATCTTGTTTTCCATAAGCTTGCTCAACGTTCCATGTAGGTAAGGGAGATTGAATGCACAAAGATTATGCAGGTCAACATCTGTGAAAGTATGTTCCACTTCATCCTCTCTGATGACTACATATTCTAGGTAACAGTGAGGCTTTTTGTAGAGGGTACGAGGAGAGATCCTTTTAAGACGCGTAATTGTTCTGTTGGAGAGCACCATATCAGCCTTTTTTGTCTTCAGCATCAATTTGTACTTCTCCTCAGGGATCAAGCCAATCAGTTATGGTTCATAAGGTGGTCTGTCATGTTGAGCATAAAGCCAATGATCCTCTTCTTCAAGAGTCTTCAGAGGATCTGCAAATCGTGGTGGTGCTGGCTTTGGACTTTGATCCATTTGATTGATAATCCCTTGAACTCTTCCTTCTGTTGGGGTTCCAGCCTCTGTCTATAAGTGAACAAAATCCCCAAGGTTCTCGAATGTACCTGTAGATGAGTCTGGTGGTATTGCAGAGGGTCTGGTGGAAGGGCCTTCACTAGGTTTTGGAAGTGATTGCGGCATAGGACGACCAGTCTCAGCTCTGTGAGTCCTGACTGACTCCTTTAAGGCGTGAACAAGATCTTCATCTTCTGGATTCGACAAAGCACCTTCGTCTATTTCATCATCAGAACTTGAGTCTGGCAGAGGGGCTTTGGCAATCTGTTTACCTTTGTCTTTCTTTTTACCCTTATATTTGTCCCAGAGGACTTTTACTTCCCAAATAACTCTGTCGTAGATTCGACAATCTTGAGCGACCTCTCTGTCACCAATTTCTTTTTGTCAGAGGTCTTGGGGGCTTCTGTAGTATTTGCCTCTGTAGACTTGGTTTTTGGTTGGGTGCTCTGTAGATTAGGAGTTTGCTATTGTTGCGGAGTCCACTTGTTCTCCCCCTCATGATCATCAGGGTCATTACCTCCCTGGTGATCATGTGTGGGTTCGGCTTCTGCAGAGCATGTCTTGGGAGAGAGCCTGGTGATGCTATCCAGAAGACCCTGGACAATGTCTTCTAGTCGCTTAATGAGGTCCTCTGTCAAAAGAGCACGACGGCATTAACATTCAAGTTTGAGTTAAACCTGATATCTTTGGTATAGTTCCGCAGAGTACTTCTGAATCGAACACCTTCTGCGACGATGTTGTTAGTCATCTGGTAGATGTGAGAGGCTGTGGTGCGGTGAGAATCTCTAAAGTCATGTGTGATGTTTTCATTCTGCTTCCGGACGATGTTGGCCAGAGCATCTACCATAGCATCAATCTCTCTTCGGTTCGCCAAGTGATTAATGTTAGCTTGAGAAGAAGAGGAGGCTTGACATATGACCATTGCAGATTCGACCAGCCTCTTTATTTCGTCCTTGAACTCAGCATAGTCGTTGTAGCCAGCGGTTGAAAGATCATAAACAAGTTCTCTACCAGCATTCAGAAGATCCTCCTTGAAGCTTTGCAGAGTCTCTACAGTAGGAGTGATGGAGGAAAGAGTGGTGGTAAGGACCTCCTTTGTGATGGCTGAACCTTTGAGAGTGTTGAGATCATTGCGCATAGAGGTTGAGGCCGTAGTTAGAGCCTTTAGAGACTCTGTAACTTTGGAGATGTTGGTTGGGCTTTGCAACTCTTCCAGTTTGTTGAGTACTGTTGTGGAAAAGGTTTGAAACTCCCCCTTTGTCACAGAAGCACCCAGGGAAACTAAAGCACCAACACATGGTGACTTATTAGCCGTGGAGTGTACGGCGCCCTCAGTGGCCGATTTGATGTTACCATCTTAGGGACTTCCAATGTTTCCTCGGTCTCCCTGTGAAAGAGAGCCTCGCGTTGTTCTGTCGACATTGTGCTTAGGGGGTTCAGAGCCAGCCTTCGTAGAGAGGTCGAGTGGAGACTTAGGATGTTCGAGATCCAAAGTCGATGTGTCCCTATTTAATGCCTCTGAAGCATGTTGGATATCTAAGAGTGTTTGAGAAGCAACATATGCCTCTATGCTAGGTTGTGACGAGTCCTTGGGAGACGGGACTCTTATTTCGTCACCAACACCCTTTTGAGAGGGTGAAGGCGGTATTGGGGGTTCCCAGGCATCTTTAAGGCCAAAAGACGAAAGAATGTCCTCTGTCGAGTCAGTTGGGGTTTGGTACGGAGTGTGCACTCCTTATTCAATGAGGGGTTCCTCTTGAACAGGGCCCTCAGTAACGTAGGTTGCACGGCGAATAGGGGTTGGTTGTGTGCCTATGGCATCTTTTTCGCCTTCTTCTAATCCTAAATCCTCTACAACATCATCTTCAATAATGACCTCTTCTATGTCATCCTCTTCTTCTTCTATTACAACCTCTTTACTAAGGATATCTTTATCCACATCAAGATTAATCTGTGGGATTGACCATGAGTGATACTGCTGGTTCATAAAGACTCTAGCTAGAGGATTGAGCCTTTGTTCTTAGAAAGGATCCTGGTAGGTTCCTCTGAGGAATATTCCACTCAGGAAATGAGAATTTAGGTGGTTCCAAGAATTGGTCTGTTGTACCCTTCTCTAGAAGATCTTCTAGGGTTTGATCCTTCTATGTGGCACCTTCTGTAGTATCACCTTCTATGAACACAAGCTCTGAGAGCTTAGTCTTTGTCAGACGTTTCTTTTTCTTTGGTGGAGAGGGTTGTGGGCTTTCTTGAACCGGAGAAGGATCTCTTATTGGAGAGAGATCACAGATTGGAGACGAAGACGTTATAGGGGTTTCTTCTGCCACATCCGCATAGGCCTCTGTCTATTTAGGCGTCTTGACTTTCTTGCGTTGCTTCTTTGGTTGGGGTTGTACTTCTGCGGTTGGACCCTCTTCCACTGCGGATCTCTTTTTGGGTTTCTTTTCTTTTTCGCCTTTGGAGTCTCACTTTTATCTATCCTCTCTGGCATATTTTTCTCTCGTTCTAACTCATGCTCACTAGCCACTTCATGCTCCTCCTGTTCTCCCTCAGCTCTCTTGAATACGAGACGCTCACCTCTCTGGGAACCTATGCATGGGGGGGGGGGTTGCAGGGACCGGCTTTGGCCTCCTGTGCCAACATTTATATGCTTCCCTAGTCTCACTCTCAAGTAACTTCAACATTTTCCTCGATAGAGGTCTTGGACTAACGTAGCCAAGTTGATGTTTAGTGGGACGGAATTCTCGGAGAGGGTAATACTTGGCAGAAGGCTCTGCGTATTTTAAGTCTTTGGCAAGTTGCTCGGAGAAGCAGAGTCCAAAGAATCGTTGGAGAATGAGGTTGTCCGGGTTTTTCTTTCTAGCAGTCTTTGAGTTTTAGGTGGCACTTCTTTTTTATTTGCCCTACGATGTCCTCAAAAATGAGTTGTGCATAGTCTAGGGGCAAATTGAAATAAATTCCATACATTATGGAGAGCATAGCTTGTGAATTCTGATCGTCGCTTTCTTCTGCTGCTCACGGTTAAAAAGAATACTATACAACTCACTTAAAGTGAGTGTCTTTATGTCTTTGGACATAGCAAGACAGGTGGTGTACATTTCCCAATGTTCAGGAAGAGATTCCATGAACTTGGTAATTACCTCAGAGTTAGAATATATTGTACCAATACTCTTCAGGTCAAAGAGCAGAAAGTTGAACCTCTGATGTGTCTGAGACAGAGTTTCACCTTTGAGATGGATGAATGTTTCATATTGACGAACCAGGAAGATTTTCCTTGATTCCATGAGAACAGAAGTGCCCTCATACTGAACACATAGAGTGTCCCATATTTCTTTAGAAGTCCTTAGATGACAAATAGAGTGAAAGACGTTATCAGGTAGAGACATGGAAATGAGAGACCTTGCTTTGGTGTCGATGTTGACAAGACGTATGTCTTCATCAAACCAGTTGGGAATAGGTTTCCCGATACGAGCAGTGCTAGCGGATTCAGTGTCAGTGGCAGTGACAGCGAGTACTGTTTGAGTGGGTATATAAGGTCCATTTAATAAGAAGTATGGAATCTGAGGATCAAATCCAGCAAGGAAAAGTTCCATTCTGGTTTTTCAGAGGGGGAAGTTCTCCTTGTTGAACCTAGGAGGTTTGGCAAGAGAGCTTGTGTCAAAGTAGTTATCCTTACCAGCTTGAATAGCCATTTAAGGTGAAGAGAAGGATCGCAAGAGTTTTCAAAGAAGAGAAAGAGCTTGAACACGCTCTGATACCACTTGTTGGTCCTAAAGGATAGCCTTAAAGCAGTAAGGAATTGTAGAAAGGGGGGATGAATACAATTTGAAACAAAGTTTCAGTTTTAAATTCTTTGTTTATTTACAAACTGAATTTACAAGATTGTTGCAGAAGTAGAAAAGGAAAGATCCTAATCTAAACAATCTAAAGTTTTACACTAAGCTTTCACTAATGCACTAGTGAGAAAGATGGGAAAGAAAGAGTAAGAAAAGAGGAATTTAGCAAGATAGAGATCTTGGGTGTGTTTGAAGAACAACCCTTGCAACTCTAGTTGTACTGCATGCATTAAATGCATGGTATGATCACTTTTACATGTGTTGTGTATCTAGTGGACCATATGTACTATTTGCTAATTTTATATACCCATGCGTGAGAAAGCATAGTGGTTAAAAAGCAAACAGTTGCTTTATGGGCTAATAAGTACGGAGGGAACAGTGTATAGAACGTCCCTTTTGTACTATGTCAGAAAAAGCATAGTTGTATTCTATGTGCATTAAAGATAATAAGACAAATAATCTTCATCAGGTACACGCCTCTGATCAGTGTCAAAGAGTCGCTGGTCTTTGGAGACATCAGCGAGTCACTGAGGCGAACTCCCTGTTGAATGTCAGCATGTTGTGGTCAGGTAGCTATCACTGAAATCCGTTTTCAGATCACGAGCGTCATTGACTTTATCATCAGCTACTTCTTCGACATCGCTGATGATTCTTTGAAGCTTGACTTCTTTGTCTTGGGGATCGATATTTCATTTATATGTATCCTATATCAGGGTTACTGAACAGACTCAGCGAGTCCCTTAAAAGAATACTAACTGTTACATCAGGTACTTCATAATAAAATAATCAAAGAGAATTATCTCAATGATAATTCCTCAAGCTTGAGTATAAATAAAGTATCTACACTAAGTAGTATCAGGGATCAGTCCTAGGAGAGCTTGGATCAACAGGATATAAGGTCCAGTTTCCAAGAAATAAGGAATCTGAGGATTAGAACAAGATAGGAAAAGTTCCATTCTGGTTTTCCACAAACAGAAGTTATCTTTGTTGAATCTGGAGGGTTTGGCAAGAGAGTTGGTGTCAAAGTACTTATCCTTGGTATTTTGAAGAGCCGTTTGAGAGGGTTAAGGATCTCAAGAGTTTCTTAGAAAGAGAGAAGAAAGAGCTTGAACACGCTCTGATACCACTTGTTGGTCCCAAGTAGATGACATTCAAGTAACAAGGAATTGTAGAAAGGGGGGTTGAATACAATTACACAGAATGTTCACTTTTAAATTCGTTTTATTGAAGTAAATACTGAATTTACAAAGATTATCGCGGAAATAGAAAAGGAGTAAACCTAATCTAAACAATCTTAAGTTTTGACACTTAGCCTTCACTATGCACTAGTGAGAAGAGAAGAAAGAAAGAAGGATAGAAGAAAAGAAGGACTTAGTATAAGGAAGAGATTGGTCTGAAGTGTGTTTGAAGAGCACTCCCAAGGTCTCTATTTATACTGCATGCATTAAATGCATGGTAAACCTTTACACGTGTTGTGTCTTGGGTGGACCTTGTGTACCTTTTACCATTTTAATAAACTACGCATGGTAGGACAGTATGGGGGAAATGGTGAAAGGTTGCTTTCGGGGGTTGATAAGTACGGAGAGAACAGTGTTTAGAACGTCCCTTTTGTACAATGTCAGTAAAAGCATGGTTGTCCTTTTTGTGCATTTAAGGTGATAAAACAATTAAGGAAATCTTCTAAAACAAGCTTATGATCAACGGCTAGAGGTCGTTGGTCCTTGAGATGCCAGCGGTCGCTGAAGGTTGTCCATTGGCTCTTCAGGCATATGCAATCAGGCAACTATCACTGAACTCCCTCTTCAGATCACCAGCGGCTCTGACTCTATCATCAGCTACTTCTGCGACATCGTTGATTGTTCTTGTAGCCTGATTTCTTTGTCTTCGGGGACGATACTTTGTTTCTCGATATCTTACATCAGGGTCGCTGAACAGACTTAGTCAAGTCCCTAACGTTCGATATGTACCTGTTAAAGTTGAGCTAGAGTTTACAAGACTTATTAGAGAACATTCTCAATGATAATTCCTCAAGCTTGAGTATCAGGGTCATCATTTTTTCATCAGTCTTAGAAGAGCTGGATCAGCAGTTTTATTATTCTACATAGCCTTTTTAATTTACAGTCTAATAGCGTGGACAGCCTGCTTCTACTCATTGCTTCTTACGTTTTCTGTCGAGAAGGACAAAATACGTTGTTTAGTAGCATTTCATCTGGAAATGATGTGTTTCAGGAGGCTTTCCCCGACAAACAAATCCATTTGGAATCTTGTTTTCCAACGAATTTAACGCCAAAATAAACTCTTTGTTTAGTAGCATTTCAACCTTATACTCAAAGTAATATTTGACTATGGACATTTCAAATACATTATCAAATTTATTATTATATTTAAATAGAATATAAAAATCATATTACAAATTTTGAAACTGGGCAATGCCTTATATTAATTAAATTCAATAGTTATAATCATCTAAATATTAACTTTTGAACGTATAGCTAACACATGCGATTTGGTATCTTTACTATTACTCCCATATGTTTAAGAGGTTTTATTTCCATATTTTTTTGGAAAGCATAACTACGTCGAACTAACGAACGACTATCATGAACACATATACATACGTATGCACATCTCCGTGGTAGTATCGGGCATCCACGGATAGTTCACTATATCCGTCGCTGTCCTGGCCACATGTAGTCTTTGATTGGGCTGAGGAGCGGAGCCCAGTCTATGACTGGACAAGCCCAAGGACTTGGGTACTCCTCATGCCTTCAAATTGACTCCTCTTGGGATCAAACCCGGGTAGACTGGGATCCCATCCATGGTCCTCGCAGGATGTTACTGCTCTTAGAAAGACCGACTGAGCTACACATGATTTGTGGTTTTATTCCAATATTATGACATTCATATTGGTTAATATAATATAGTCAGGAGGAAAGAAAACACTTTTAATTTGTAACACACATCTCATAAGCAACGTTGCCTCTACTTGCCAAATTTAACAAAACGTAATAGAATTCCAAATAGTAGACAAAGAAAGGTAATGAATACATACCACTTGCTTATTTTCTTTCTACGACAGCCTCTTGTTTTATATGTGGTCTCTACATCCTTGTCCTAAGGTCCATTCACATTAACAAACTTTAATTTGCATGTCGGTACTCTAGGCCGGAAACTCATACACATTTGGTGTTAAATAAAATATAGATTTACAGGATTGCAAAAAATATATATATGTGTTTTGATAGATTTTTAAGGACTTTAAGCTTTCTATTACCAAACGATTGTTTCTTATGTAAACCCCATTACAACAAATTTGAGTTTATCAAACGTCCGATATTTAAAAAAAGCATCCTAATACAGTATTTTATAGGACACTAGTTTATAAGACTAAACACAAAAGGATCATATACTACAAGAAAGTGGTTGATTATCCAAACATTTTTAAGTGCAGAAAACTATAATAAAGCGTGGATATATTTGGCGTTACAATTTTTTATCAAGTCTCTACATTTGAAAGTTTGAAAAATTATACTAAAAATCACATTTATTAGTGTGGACAAATTATCTAAATTTTCATATTTCTAATCATGTAAAATTTGAAAAATAATTCAAATGTTACAAAAGTCCACGCTTTAAAGTGTGAACTTTTTCTAGTTACAAAAATCAAACATTTAAAAGCGTGGAATTTTGAAATATAAAGTACACATTTATAAATTTTTCTTTTTCTAACAATCTCTATATAAAAAACTATTTGTCATACAAAAATTTTCCACGCTT
>LUCG01222412.1:0-16689 GCA_001633085.1 Carthamus tinctorius
CGATTCCGATCAAGAATGAAGTAATCTTTAAGTTTGTTTACTGTCCCCCTTTTTTGAGAAAGGAGAATAGGAAAAAAGGATCAAAATCTATGAAGAATTAACTTCAATTCCATTCCAAATTCTACAAACCAAAACTCACCAAAGATTTTAAATTCTTCCATGACGTTCAAATCCCTCATAAACTTTGTCTAACCAAATGGGCCCTAAGTTATAACCTTAGAGGGTGTCTCATAATTGTATTGTCCCGGCAGAAAGGGGGCGACGTTCCCACAATAAGGTTTTGGCCACCCTGCGATTTACCTCCCCTGTGATGGCATCAGAATCGATACTGTTTAGGCACTCTTGTGGATAACACAAACCCTGTGTATTGGGGACATTGTCCTTCTCTCTTTCTCTCTCTCTCTCATGAGATTATGAAACCACATTGAAACGATCTCTTGTTTGTTATGTGTGTTTGCAGGTCGGAAGTGCAACTTTACCTTATACGCCCAAGGGGGTGAAAAGGGAGCGTCGTGAAGCAAAGGCCAAAGGTGATGGTCATATGCATGCAGAAAAGAAACAAAAGTAACAAAGATGACGATTGCTGATAGTTACGGGGGTTTTTTGGTACCACAATTTATTCTTTTTGTATCTTTGTTGTGATTTCGTTATAGTTTATTTGAAAATTTTGAGCATTTCTTTCGCTTTAGTTTTGGTATCAATCAACCAGTTCATGTTATCGGTTACTTGTTTTACTTTCTAACCAAGGAGCTGATGCGGTAAGTGCCTAGTCATTTACCTTGCCGTAATCTTACATGGTAAGAGACACGACAAGGACTTAGATAGCCTATACTGCATAAGAGATGCTTATGAACAATCTTCTTATGTCATTTTAATAACTGAGAATCTTACCTAGGTTGTTTAACTTAAATGAACAAATAAATGAACATGAATGCTAAAAGAATGGAATTTTGTGTTTTTGTTCGTTCAATAATAAAATGTATTTGTTCGTTCCCCGGTATGCTAAACGAATGAATTTAATGAAAAACACACAAATGAACAAAAAAAAAACAACCGTTACTCATTATTCGTTCCTAAAAAAATAACGTAACAAAACCAAAAACCAAGTAAACTTAGAAGGGACAATAAAAAACAATTAAAAAGACTTGATTTAATTAATAATTTTACATATTAATGTCATAATTAATATATATATTTATATATAAATGAATATTCGGTTGGTTTATGATTCTAGATGTATATGGCACTCGCAAGTGACACTCCGAGAAGGTTTACGGTGGGAGATGGCAAAACCATTAAAATATGGCATGATCCGTGGCCAATGGACGATAGGGATTTTAAGTTGGAAACGTCGATGGACCCTCAAAGATCCGACATGTGTGTCCGTGAGTTGATTAACACAAGCTCATTTTCTTGGAACATTGACCTAATTTCACAGAGATTCTCACCTCGGGGCCGAGATTGCATCTNCTAGTTATAGAACTATTATGGAAAGACAAGTTGACAACTCACATCTCTTCATTGAGGGTGATTGGAATAGCATTTGGAATACCAAAGTACCGTTAAAAGTTAGATTCTTTGCTTGGTGGGCTTGCCGCAAAGTGCTTCCTACTCGTCTAAATCTTCAAAGAAAGGTATTCAAATCTCTTCGTTGTGCCCTTTATGCAATAACAATATGGAGAATGCTTGGCATACCTTTGTGGGATGTCTATTGGTAAACCCAGTTTGGAACAAATTGGGTCTGTGGAGGAAGTGGATCAAAAGGCGAGAGAAGTAGACTCCTTTGCCGACCTCATCTTCAAAATGCTCGGAGAAAATCTGAGGCATATCGGAGACCAATTTATTATGATTCTTTTGAGTATTTGACAACGAAGAAATGATATTATCTGGAAAGATGGGCTTTGTGATCCAAATACGGTCATCCGACGTGCTTTATCCGTTCTCTTGGATCGATCCCACTTCTTGTCTTATCCTCTTTTGATAGGAACCTAGCTTCAATTCTTTGCTCTAACAAATGGCATCTCCCGAGACATGGTTTCAACAAATGTAATATTGATGCTGCAGACTTTTTAAGCAACAATAAGTCAGGCTTCGGGGCCATCATTTGAAATTCTAGAGGCGAGTTCATCATGGCTAAAGCTACACCCATCACCTTCCAACCCCTTGTTAAAGAATGCGAGGCGGGAGCCCTCCTTGATGCTATGGTTTGGGTTTCAAATTTGGGCCTCTCTCATGTCGTTTTCGAGTCTGACGCCTAAGTTGTCGTGGATGCCATTTATGAAGTGGAGCGGAACATCTCTGAGTTTTGGCGACATTATTAAGGAAATCCGCTCTCTCCTTCCAAACCATAGTTATTTGGTTCATGCCATTGGTAGACGAGCAGACGAAGCGGCTTGGCGCATCACCTTCATTTCCTCTCTTGTCCCAGCTTCTTTCATCCAGTTCCGCATTTCCTTGATGCCTGTATTAACGATGCTTGCCACTCTTGTCATTTGAATGAAACGACGGGAACTCTAACGACCGTCGGTGATGCCGAAGCCAGTTAGATTTTCCTGTCTCTTTTCCAAAAAAAATAAAAACCCTAAATGTATTTAGACCTTGTCTTCATCATGCATGAAGTGTAAAACGTTTGATTATATAAATACCTTGATTTGTGAAATTATGAGAAGATTGGAATTCTTTGTTAGAGTCTTTCTTGTTAAATATAAGGGAAAATTGGGTTTACTTCACCAAAGTGTATCCAACTTGTCACGAAAAGTTATTGTATGTATCGTACTTTGGTTTTTACTTTTTAGCGTATCAATACTTTAAAAAGTGACATTTTAATGTATCCGGTTACCTGTCCAACAGGTAACCGGTAAATTTTATAATTTTTCTTTTTTTAATACACATCACTAATTAATTTATGATGATGATGATTAACATGAACGTCATGAACATGAAAATGATGATGATGAACATAAACCCAGATCAGAAGCAAATCAAAACCAAGCAATCTGATACAAATCTATACCACATCTAATAGAAATCAAAACCAAACAATTTAAATGAAACAAAACAATTAAAACCAAACATCTAATACAAATCGAACCATTGGAATAGATGGAAGTTGAAGAATCCACTGGTGATGAAACAAAAAAAATGAAGATGATGAAACGAAGAAGATGATGAACCCTAACCCAGAAACCCTAAGAAGAAATTGAACCCTAACCCCAGAAATCCAAATCAAACCCTAATCGAGATCTAAATCGACCCTTTTCTGGGTAATCGAAGCCCCCAAAAATTGAACCCTAAATCTGGGTAATCGAAGCCCCCATCTAGATCCCCCTTCAAAAGTGAAACCCACTTCAAAAATCGAAGATGAAGATTTGTTCAACAAAAAGATGAAGGCTGACCTTTGGCAGATATGAAGATAGTCAAGTGATCCAGAAAAGAAACCGAGGAACGAAGAAACCATTAAAGCCTTCGACTTGCTCTCCCCCAATACGTGTTCCGACGAAGAAAGAAGGAGAGGTCCTGAAGGGCGGTGGCTACAACGGTGGTGAAGGGCGGTAGCTACGATGAAGGGATGAAGACAAGTGGAGGTGGCAGGTGGTGGCGCTGGCGAACTCGCCGGAGGTGGTAGGTGGAGACGCCGACGTGATGAAGGTAGGATTTCATCTACCTGGGTTTAGGATGAGTTTAAATAATAATAAAATATATTATTATTTTATTTATAATTATTTTAAAACAAGATAAATACATGTCAGCATCCAGTCATATGCCACATCATTAAAACTGGTGCCACATCAGCAAGTAACCTGCTATATCAGGTTAGATACATTAAAATGTCAGTTTTTAAAGTATTGATANACCGGGAAAATTCGTAACAAATACAATTATGAGAAGAATGGAGGTTTATTATGTAATATATAAAAATAGAAGACCAAATTCGTAATAATAAACCTCTTTAAAATATCACATTTTGAAAGTTGGGTTAAACCGGCGGTCCGGTTTTCTAATTTGGGTTTTGGGGCGTCAGTCACTTTCAGTCGCCGTCTCCGGTCCGAATGAGGTATCGCCTCCCTCCTCCTCTGCTCCTCCGCAACCTCCTCCATTCTTCCTTAGAGGTTTCTTCCATGGCGGCTGGTGGTATCCTCTTTCGCGCCATCTGCTTACCTTCATCCATACTCGCATCCTCACTTCCATTGCTCTCACATTCTCGCTCTGCTGCTCTATCCTATTCTCCTACTCCATTGTTTCGTGGTTTATTCGGAGGTCCTGTCAGATATGGAGATTGGATGCATTCGACAAGGTTGGGAGGGAAGGTATTGGCGTCGCAGCGAGGGTATAGGAAGGTGCGGGGTAGGAAGAAGGAGAAAGGGAAGGAGTTGGAGCTCGATGTGAAGATTTGTATCGAAGAACAGTTGCCTGATGATCCTGAAATTCTGGTTTTACTCTCTCTCTCTCTCTCTCTTGCTTCTCTTTGGATATTTGGTGCAAATTTGGAATGGTATAACTGGTGTTGTAAAATGGGGATTAATTTTAAATTATATCAGAATTGGAATTGTGATATTGTATTATCATTGTACATATATGTCTCACACTTCTTTCAAAAACTTTGAATTATAACAGGTAGGGATGATTGGAGTATCTTCAATTGAGAAAAAGCTTGCAGGCATTACTTTTGGATGGATTAGGATGTCAATTTGATTGCAGTTATTCTATGTAATTAGCTTAACCAGTATCATATTTAAGCCTCATTAAGGTCCTTTTTCCAGCAAATACTGCCCTGTTTTTACATTCACATGCATCAAATAGAGATGAAATTTGAAACACTTGTCTTGAGTCTGGTTATTCTTTCAAATAGAGATGAAATTTGAACCCTAAAAGCTTCTTATCATTTATCTTTAGACTTTGGCAGGTAATCAAGATAGTCCACCAATGACTAGGTGATAGAACAGAAAAACTATAGGGTATACAAAACAAGTAATCAAGATAATCGTCAAATTGAAGAACCATTTCTGCTTTGTGTTTACTGATTAGGAATTAGGATTAAATAGCTGATAATTCACCAAGTCTAAGGACAACTTCTACTTCGTTATTGTTTGGATTGAATTGGTCTTGTGTTTGCTTGAATTTCAAATCGTGTTGTGTTCTGAATTAGGTCAAAAGTGGTAAAAGCTTCCAAAAGCCGCTTAAGTTTTAACATAAAACAAGGGGTGGGGTGTGCGTTATTGGGTTCGCCTAATTTTTTTATCCAGTTCCATTGATATGCAGTTTGGCCTAATTATGTATCAACCTTGTCCAGGTTGTGCTGGCTGGGTCGGGTTTTTGTGCACCCCTATATGCAGTTGAACTTTGTTACTTGCTCAAGTTTCTGTAAATATATATATATATGTATATAGAGGAAAGTTCAAATGTGAACTCAATTTTCATTGTAAACGTGAGGACCACTGAAATCGCGCCACGTGGCAATCTGAATCAGCGCCTATGCTTTATTCAGACTGAATAAAGCTTTATTCATTCAGTCTGGATATTCATGCTTTATTCAGACTGNCTTTATTTAGTCTGAATAAAGCTTGTATTCAGTCTGAATAAAGCATGAATATTCAGACTAAATATTGTCATCTGGCATGATACTAGTGGTCCTCATGTTTACAATGAAAATTGAGTTCACATTTGAACCTGACCCTATGTATATATATATATAGAGGGAGGTTCATGCGAGAAGGTTAACATTTTGCGAGAAGGCGAGAAGGGGTAATATCATATATGATTACACGTCATTTGGATATGTTTAATCATATATGATTAAGCGTCTATGTATTGTCAATATAACATGTGTATAATCATATATGATTAAACTTGTGTATCATATATGATTAAACACTTCTCGCCTTCTCGCAAAATGTTTAGCTTCTCGTTTGAACCTGCCCCTATATATATTATTTATCTATGTAAATGCTGAAGTCCTGTAAACTAGGGAGAGGTTGAGTCCACACGCTTGAGATGATTTGATCATATTTGTGTAGATGCCCTGATGCATCAGTTAAAGGAGGAGACTCGTAATGTTAGGAGGACCTAGACTAGGGGTAGGCCAAGATTGACATGGGAAGGTAGAGGAGAGATTTGATTGACATAGCGAAGCAGCAAGGATAGATTTTGAAAGGATGGAAAAAATAAAGGAGTTGGTCCATGATAGAACTGTGTGGAAGGATGCTATTAGTGTGCCCTTGCTCAGTGTAGGATAGGGTGGGGGTGAGGCGGCGCTCGTCACCTTTGTATAAAGGTTTGCTGTTATAGCCAACATGAACACGTTGGAATAATAAAGAGTGTTCATGTTGTTAAATGGGCCAGCAAAATTGTTTTGCGTAGATGGAATCATGGGACGAGTAACAGCCACAATGACATCCAAGTACTTAGGCCTTGGGGTTATGCATTTGAAACCAGTAACAAAAATAAGAGGTGAGCCACCTAATAATGTTTTGTTTTAGACAGAAATGTACCTGAATTCTCAGAAACTTGTTCTTTGACTGTTGCATAGAGTGAGTACTGTATCAAAATATTTGGAAATTTACCATCTCTTCATTCAGTTAACTATACAGTATAGTTAGTTTGAAAGGGAATGTGATATTTGTGAAATTTTTTCAACTCATAGATTTTGGTAGAATTGAGAGGCGTAAGGTGTTTCTTAATTAAAACACTTCTATTTCTAAATTGGGCAGGATATTGCAGAATTGCTTCGTTTAAATGTTCCAATGGCTATGAAATTAGCATTTGATGGGTTAAAAGACTCGGATCATAAAACAAGAGATCCCGCTGTTGATGATGTTGGCCAATTTGAGAGTGTTGAGTTATCGATACTTTTATGCAATGATGAATTCATCCGTGAGCTTAATAAAGATTGGAGGAATGAGGACCATGCTACTGATGTGCTTTCAATGTCTCAGCATGTGCCTGAACTCAAGCTTCCCATGGTAAGAACTGCAACTGCATTTTCAACTGTGATGTACTCGCTTCCTCTTGAAATTGACATTTGATTTCGAGGATTAAACAAGTTACTTTCTAACTTCAAATTGATATGAACATGTTGGTGTAGCGGCAAAGTTGGATAACGAAGTCAAACTGTTACAAGTTTTGCCAATATAAACATTTTGGATTAAAAAAAACTAAAACATTATTGTCAATTTTGATATCTCAAAGTACGAGGGTTGAATTTTTAAAATTAAAACTTAACTTATTGATGAACTACTAAACACAAAATAACATGTCTTTTCCATCCTGCAGCTAATGTTGGGTGACATAATAATTTCAGTCGAAACGGCTGCAAGACAAGCAGAGGAAAGAGGGCACACTCTTATTGATGAGATACGCATTCTTATGGTTTGTCCAACTTATACTTTATCCTTGGAATTTAAAGGGAGCACTGAACTTTTGTATTTTTTGATGCATTGTTTTTTATTTTGAAAGTTGAATCCTTCTTTGGACTTTTATTTAGTTCATATAAATGGACATGTATCCACACATCATGTTGCATGTGCGCGTGCGCACACACACACACACACACTTGTATATGTGTGTGTGCGTGTGTGAATGCTTCCACGTGTGTATACATATACATACGCATACTTGCATACATTTTGTATACATGTGTGTGTGTGGGGGGGGGGGCAAATATTGGCACTGACTTCGTGATAGAAGTCACTCTAAACCTCCATGAACTAATTGTACCATGTCAAAAACGTGTTCTGCGACATTCTGGTGGGTACCTTCTGAAAACTTCTGCAGTCTTACCATCTTATTCCACAGTCCACACACATATCATAGAGTATAGTGGAGGGGAGCTTTTTCCTCCCAAACCTATAGTTGATCTTTTGGTTGATGAAAACCATATTACGTGAAAAAAAGAGCAACATGAAATCAGTAGTATCGAAATGATCATGATAACCTCGTCTGATCAATTCTTTTTCTTTCTATGTGTGATAGTTTAGTACTTTAGTTTAAAGGGGAAATATTTAGGTCCTCCTTCATTATGATCATAAATGTGGAAGAAATAACTAGTCTAGGGAAAACACCATGATAATGAAGAGCAAGTTTTAATACAGTGAGTTTTCCTGGGTTCCGTCCCCTTTTCCAAAAAGAAAAAGTTTTAATACAGCGAAATGAGATAATGATGAAAGAAATCAAAATAATCTCTTGTTAAAAACTTGACATCTAGTATACGAGTGAGAGAAAGAGGAGATAGAGAATTGTGATTATTGCAGATATACTGATTATATGGTTGATGAGAATACAAAAGTCTGACAAAGTATTTCTAGAGATTTACTACAAGGGGTACTTATTATTTAAAGGATATCAATCGTACAACTATTCCAGTTCATTTATAGCAGTTATACAATTAAATATTTTAATCCTTAAATCCACATAATTTTTTGTATAATTAGTAAGGGTAACAAGTCAACTTAAATCCACATAATTTTTTGTATGTTAGCATGTTCCTTTTACAGCCATAGGAATAGGATGATAATTGGACATTGTAAGATATATTGAAGTGAATGGCAGCAACACAGATTATCTATGGAGAGATCTCATATGGCATATTTGTATATTTAAACCTTGACAGGACAAAATAAATACCTGCTTCAGTATCTCTATTGCACATAGTGTGCATATTTTCACATACAGAAGGTGCATTTCAGTTGACAATGGCATGACTCACAAAACTTGCAGTAACAAGTGAAAAACTATGTCCCAACATTTGTACTTGACTATAAGTAGAGAACTATAGCATCCCTAAGAGATGATGGGCTACAAACAGGTTTACATGCAGTATACGATGTAGAAATGATGTTAGCCACAAGATAAGATGGAAAGAAACTCTAGCAAGATATTAAAAGCACAGGGTCAGAGAGAACTAAAGGTGTTGATTAGATACCATGACCATCTTCATTCCATGTTCACATTTTTAATTGTCTTTTTTCAGATAAGTTTTTTTAGCAACGTTATCTAAGGGGCTGTTCGGTTCGTTTTCTATTAAGACCTGTATAGATGAATTGTCTATATTGATAAAGTTGTCTGTGTAGATATAGCTAAATTCTTGTTCGGTTTTTGAGCTGATAGACCATCTAAATATAGAAAATGACTATTTTATCCTTTGGTTTCCTTTAAAGATTTCTAGATCAAATTTTACAACAAAGTGCACTTCAAACAAAGAACAAACAAATTGTAAAAGAACAATTTTATAAGCAAATCATTAAACAACAAACCCAAATCTATGAACTCTAAATTTAAAACTTAAATCTATAAAAACCCTAAATAAAACAGCCCAAATCTATAAACAACAAAAAAAACCACAAAGGGGAGAACACATCTGGCAAAAAAAAACCACAAAGGGGAGAAGCTCATCGAAGGGAGCAGCTACAGGTGAAGGCGACGGCGAGAAAGAGGGCTGATGATTGCGAGGCAGAATGCCAATGACAGTGAGATGATTTTTGAGCAGATTCCTGCGTAAATAGAGGGGAAGAAGTCTAACCGGCTGTGAAACAGATCGAGGAGAAGCGATGGAGTAAATTCATGAACAAGTAGGCTGGAGCTTTGAATCAACCTAAAAAAGAGTAGATCGAGAAGCAGAGATGGAGGACGATGGGTTGGTTCAAATGGAAGAACGTCAACTATGGAAAATCATTGGGTTCATACAGGAAAAACAACCACCTTGAAAAATCACCGGGAAGACAATATCCATGGAAATCAGCTGAGAGATGGAAGACAATGGAACGGTCGACACTGGTGGTTTTCACAAATGGAAGATCAAGGAAGATGGGAGATGGAAGATGATGGAATAGTGGAGGTTGTGTGACTGGTTGAGAAGAAGGGTAGTTGTGGGAAAAAGAATAAAATTTAACGGCTGAGTGTATATGACTTGGGTTTTGTAGCTGACTGAATCAGCCATCAGCTGAGCGATTAAGCTCTTACTGAACAACCATATATGGCTGTGCGAATAAGCCATATACGTTATACAGCCCATTAAGCTATTACCGAACAGCCCTTCAGGCTTACTTATGAAGTTCATAAAAGTATCCGTAAAAACTTATTAACCTAAAAAAGTTAAACCATAAACCTTAATATCTTTAGCATTTAATTTTGATCTTCCTACTTTTTTCTTCACAAGACATAAGAAAAATTCAAATAAAAAGTTTGTCCTAGTAGTAGCTTAACAACCTGATACCTTGGACTTATCTTTGCTGGCTCCATCAAATTTGAAAAGCAACAATGACACGATTGAAAGCTTTGATGATTTTCAAATTGGTTCTTTTACATTAGATCAATTGGTGTAGAACAGAATTAGAATCGCAAATTTCACTTCTATTTATTCATATAATATATATATATATATATATATTTCCAGGTTCATGGGTTGTTGCATCTTCTGGGATTTGATCATGAGCTCAGTGACGAAGCTGAAGCAGAAATGGAAGAGGAGGAAGAACGTCTCCTGAAGAATCTTGGATGGAAAGGGAAAGGATTGATCCAAAGTGCATCTACCACTGAAGCTGATGAAAGCGCTCCACCAAAGACTGCCGATGGTATTTTACTCTTACACATTCTTGGTTCCTTAAATTGTACCATAGATTTCTCAAGTTCGAGCGTATTAAATTTAAATTTCTACGTCATTGTAACTTGTGGTAGAATGCCTTTACATGTGAATTATCAAAAGGAAGGAAGAAAGCAGGCAGTCTTCGATTCTACAAGCCAAAGTTCAACTATATCTTCTGTGACATGGATGGTAAGATTGACTTCAAATGTTTCTTAGATGTTCTTTTTATGCTTTGGATATGATTATTGGTTGTCATGCATTGCTATGGACATAAGGTACTCTGCTGAATAGTCAAAGTCGAATATCTGCTATCAATGCAAATGCTTTAAGAGAGGCTTCATCAAGGGGTGTTAAAGTGGTGATAGCCACTGGAAAAGTAAGGAAATTGGGATTTTTTGGTAACTTCTGAGAGCGTTTGTTTCGATTATCTTGCCTATGTTCTGGTCCTTGCTTGGGTTCTTACTGTTTTGCATGTAATGCGTTGAAACAGACTCGTCCAGCTGCTATAGCTCTATTGAAGATGGTGGATTTAGCAGGCCGAGATGGAATTGCCTCCGAGTATTCACCTGGTGTTTTCATTCAGGTGGTCTACTTGCTAATTTTTTCAACAAAAAATGTCCCTCTTGTCTCTGCACATCTTCAAGTGCCACTTGTTCCTTATCTTTCTACCTTAAAATGGTGGACGGCCCATCTTCTCTGCAAATTGCAAAGTAGTTAAGTGGCAACGTGACTTAACATTGATTGACTGTAGATTAAATACTGCAAGTCAATTTCATATCATTAATTTGTTGACGGTGAAATTTAGTATATGATGCAAAGAAGTTATGTTAAGAAAGTTTGTATCCTTGAAAAGGGGAGATCTTGATGGTTCACATCCAAACTGGACTTCTGAGATGCAAGTTCACAATATTAGTGTCCCCCATTGGAATTCTTGAAAAGATTGTCATGGGCTTAGATCCAAAGCATTAAAAACCATCTTTCTTAAGTTCATGTTGTGATCTTTAAGGGATACTACTGACTACTAAGTTCACGCTTATGTGCTTTTGAATGACAGAAACTGCTATTCACAATACACCCCGACACCTTGGTTTTACAATTAGTCCTTAATTTTATGATTCTTCCTATGGATCTTTCTTTCTGTAATTCCCTACTTACAAATCTTTCAGGGTTTGCTTGTTTATGGCAAACAAGGCCGGGAAATTCACAGAAGAAATTTGGATCCAGATGTTTGCCGAGAGGTATTTTATGTTATGATTCTTAGGTTCTATGTAAGTTTCAAGTTCTATTATGCGGCATAATAATGTGTGATCTCCCTTTCTCTAGCCCTATTAAACAAGAGTGGTGTATTTGTCAATAATTCTGGAAGTGTTTGTATTTGAATTATCTTGAATTTGGATGCCTAATCTAGTGCAAGTGATGCAGGCATTTGATTACTCTGTTAAGCACGGTATTCCACTTATTGCATTCAGTGAGAGTAGATGCTTGACCCTATTCAAGCATCCTCTTGTGGACTCTCTCCACACTGTGTATCATGAGCCGGAGGTACCTTAGTCATTATTATCTTTCATTTATGCCACACAAGTTTAAGTCGATGCCTGTGGACCTCTAACACTTGTTTAACACATACCATTAACAGGCAGAGATTATGCCTTCAGTGGACCACCTTTTAAGTAGCGGTGATGTACAGGTATGTAATTAGTTTTCTGAGGAGAATGTATCTTATAGTTTGTTTCTATTATGTTCATTCTTGTAAATTTCTATTAACAAGCACATGCTGTAGAATGCCAGCCATTGAATGTTTGGTCATTAAGTGAATTTTTAAGCGGACCTTAATTCAAGCATGAAAATTACATCTTAGAGGAGTATAACATTTGTATGCTGATCCATGTCTACTTGTTTATGTTGTTAAATTCAAACTACAGAAAGTGCTATTTCTAGACACTGCTGAAGGGGTGGCTGGTACCCTCAGGCCATACTGGGAAGAAGCAATAGCAGGTCGTGCCTCTGTTGTCCAAGCACAGCCAGATATGCTTGAAATTGTACCAGCTGGTACTTCTAAGGGAAGTGGAGTAAGAATGCTGCTTGACCATTTTGGTGCTACTACAGATGAGGTGTGTGCCATGGAATTTACGCTGATCTTATACCTTTTGCCATGCTTGTGTTATATAACAATCCACAGAAATTATTTAATTTCCTTGAAGAATATTCCTTTCTTCCTAAGAACCAAGAGTTCTTATCCAACGAATCAACGACCATAAACCCTGCCCTGCCCATCTTTTAATACGTAGACAATAGACATGAATATTACAATCAAACACCTTGCCTGAATTATTACAGCAGAAGCGTCTTATAACTTGAGATCTATATTCTTACTTAAGGGCATCTTAGAAGTGTCTTATAAGTTAAGATCTAATTTCTTATTCGAAGAGAAGTTTCTTGAAAAATTGCACCAAGAGTACATGCGGTTCCAATCAATGTAGACAAGTTAGTTTCTTATAATAATAGTATTAATCCTTACTAGATTTTTGCTTTAGTTATGCCATTAAAAAAAGGATTTTTGCTTTAGTTATTGTGAGTTAAAATTTGTTTCGATTTCTCCCTTCCTGTGTGATGAGGGGGCACTAGGTCAAAGGGGTCTAAACACGCTAGGCATACGGTCACCTTAGCCATTCATTTGCCGTTTAATAACTAAATAAATAGTCTGACTTTTATTATTCACCGTCAATGAAGAAAAATCAAGAGGCATTGTAGATTTTTTAGACTTACAAAAGTTATTCATTAGTTGGTGGATTGAACACTAGATTTATGCTTGATCTCATTAACACCCTTACGCCACCATACTAGTTTATTCAGTTTCACGAATATTATATGTATTGAGCTCATCAAGTGCACATAAAGTCTTACTATCAAATGAATCAATCATCAAACGATTCAAACCTATCAGAAAAATATAGATGCTAAACCTGGTGTTTCATACAATGAGTTCAATATGCCCATGTCAAACTAAAATAGGTGGAACAAGAAGAGGGGGATGGGAGAAGCTTGGTAAATTACTAAAATACCCATGTCAAATTAAAACCCTAAAACCTTCCCATTTTTCTTTCATCCGCCTACCTCACTCTTGTCCCTCTAGTCCAGTTCTGTTTGCATACCAAAACACCCCAAAGAACCTTCTACTTGTATTTTTAACCTGTGTGAGGTCCTAACACTTGAGTGTTTGTTACGGATGGTGATCAGGTAATGGCAATTGGTGATGGCGAAAACGATGTTGAGATGATTGAATTGGCTTCTTTAGGCGTAGCTATGAGTAATGGCTCAGAGAAGACCAAAGCTGTGGCTAACGTGATTGGTGCCAGCAATGACGAAGATGGAGTTGCTGATGCTATTTACAGGTATGCGTTCTAAACGACATTTGAGCTCAAACACTTGACACCTCATGAAGAGCGAGTGTATTCTTTTCATAGATTCATTTATATTTATTCCCCCCTTGGGATTTCTACTCGTTATTGAGTGAGCTAGCTAGCTAGATACCAGTAAAAAGATATAGAAACGATTGTTATTATCAAAGAAAAGAAACAAAGCGCAAATACTCATTGGTCCAAGAGACCTTACGCTATATTTTTTCTAGTTGTAAAGCCAAGAAATCCTCTAATTGCTTATAATGCACAATTCTTGTATCCTCAATTTTCATTCGGTGATGTCCAAATTTTGCTTTTAAGCATTTGTCTAAACATGCTCTTATGGTGAAGGGCATCCTTGATCGAATGGCTTTAGTTTTGGTATGGTAGGTGCGTGAGTGAAGCGTCCAAGGATCGGTGGCTTTATATGTGTGTGTGTGTGTATTATATATCGCGTGAGAAGTTAACGGTTAGAAGCATAAGAAGTGGGTTTGAATTGCGTTTTAGAAGGAAATCGTTACGGTGCATCTCATTCTAATATACATCCATGTGCATCCAATGGTTGATAACTACTTTTCATGCTTCTCACATTAATCTCAACTTCTCACCGAAAAGAAAGAACCTCAAAGAAAAATGGAAAGCTAAGAAACAACTTGTTAACCCTTCATTTGGACTTGACAAGAAAATAGGTAAAATGACTAAAATAACCCATATTAAGCTGGATTTATCAGAAAAAGCTAACGATTGTTAAGGTGAGGGACGAAATTTGTTGGAAACCTACAAACATAAGAGAAAAATCTTAACAAAGTTGATTGGGCAAAAACCTTTGAAATTGACAAATGTTATGGAACAAAAATGAATTTTATTCAAAACAAGTTTCTAAACATTTTAAACCATTTACTATCACAAATCCCATCCAACCCCATAGATTTTCAAATTCAGGAAATTCTTCGGGCCCAAATATGAGATTGAAATAGAATTTGATTTTAAATTCCTCAAAATCCAATCCATAAGACCTTACATATTTTAATGCTTAAATTTATTTATCTTCCTTTTTTGGGTATATCTTTATCATTTTAATTAATTAATAGCTAAAATATATTAATTACAAAAATTACAGCCATCGATATTAAATCTCTAAAACTGGTTACAACTTTAACGTTAAACTAAATAAAAGACAATATATTTTTACATTATAGACATACGCATATGGAAAAAATATTTAATCACTAAATACACATTTGTTTTTAGGGTTAAGTTCACGTGAGACCAAACTGTTTCCGTGAGACCGGTGAGACCAACATATTTTACATGAAACTTCACATCAAAACATTTGNAAAAGGTAAAAAACGAAACCTTCACAGCATTTTCCGCTGTGAAGGTTCACATTATTTATTTGCAACCTTCACAGCATTTGAGCTGGGAAGGTTTCGTTTTTTACTTTGTTTTGGATATTTTTTTGCATCGAAAGTGTTTTTTAGGTCTGCGTATTCGAGTTTTATTTACCTTCACGGTGTTTTTTTTGTGAAGTTTCATACGTTATGTATTGGTTTCATACGCTCTCACGGAAACAACTTGGTCTTACCTGATCCTAAGACTTGTTTTTATGGTGGTTGTTCATTTTTTTTTGTATTTTTCTAATAAAATTTGACGTAAATAATCAAGTGGAATTTCATAATAAAATTTAATGTGGAAGTTGTGAACACTTATCATGAGTTTTCTGTGTAGTGTTTATACTATTTTTTATTTTATTTTATGTTTTACATAGTAACATATTTAGAAAATTAGAATTACTTTGTATATTTTTGGTCTTAACTCGGTTAGTTGTTTAAAGTTAATTTTAACATATTAGTTGTTTTTTATTTATTCAATGAATATACTAAGGTTGAATGCTCGTAGATCTATGATGCCGCTAGTGTGAATCAATTCCATCGAATGAGAAGATCATGGTTAGAAGATTTTTACCCCAGCTCTAAAGGAGATTTTTAATGGAGTTAGTGGCCAATGATCACTTTCAAAGCAAAAGCGAAACTTTAGGGACTAAATTTTGACATATTAAAGTTTAGGTACCACTTTCAAAGAAAACCATAAACCTCAGGGACCAAAAGTGAAGTTAGTTGGTAAATGCGACTTCCAGTACCCTTTTACCAACGGATATAACTAACTTTCCCCATGCGTTATTTTCCCACCTCTATTTTCTAGCGAAGAATCCTCCCGTTTTTTTCGACGATGAATCCTCTCGATCTCTACCCATCGGCGATCCCCTTCTTCCCTCAATGGCCACCACCATCTTCAATTCCTCCGCACCTACTTCGATTCCGTTTTGTAGATGGATTTATTTTGGTGACTAGGGATTAGATTTAGTTGATTTTTGGTAATTTGGAATTGGTTGATTTTTGCCGAAGCAAAAAATGGGGGAGGAGGAAAATAAAGGAAAGAAGAAGCCAAAGTTCAACTACATCTTCTGTGACATGGATGGTAAGATTGACTCCAAATGTTTCTTAACAACTGTTTGGTTTGAAGAATTTGAAGGAATTTGATGGAATTGGAATGACAAATTCCTTTCACGAAACTTATTGATGATGTTTGCTTGTTTGTGAATTGAATTGATTGGATTTCTGTCACATTTCACGGTGCAAGGGATTTGATCATTGAATTGCATTTCATGGAAAATATTTAAAAAGAAAAAGATAATTTTTGCATCCGATACAACCA
>LUCG01222482.1:506-10743 GCA_001633085.1 Carthamus tinctorius
TGTATGGATAAATTTGTCTATCTGGATATATTTATCTGTCTGGATAAAAGTATGTTCATGTTTACCTTTTTTTCCAGAAACTTTGTGGAGTTTATCAAATCAAACAGGAGATGCATCAATTCCGAAAACCTATTGCTTTTACCTTCTTCTTCCCCTTTTGATATACCATCCATTATCATCGAGGGATAAGCCGGGTAGAATAGAACGAACAGTCAATAGAGAACATTTGAGAGAAAGATGCAACCGACAATGGATATCGTCGCTGGAGAGAGATGCAGGCGGTGATGGTAATCGTTGAAGGAAGGGAGAAGATATAGATGAGCGGCGAGAAGATTGCTTGGATGCGACCGTACAAAGGGGAGCGTATAAGGGACAAAGGGCAAGCGTGGTAAATTTTAGGGCTGAACCCAGACAAGTGAGGGTTTTGGGCTATGCGAATAAGCCCGCCACATTTTCAATAAGTTGTTAGTAAACACCTCTAATTGTGTGTGCGAATAAGCCCAATAACCTATTAAGTCCATTAAGTCACAAGTAAACACCCCCAAAAGTTGTATCCATAAATAAAAGCAGAGAGGGAGGGAGGGAGGGAGGGAGAAGGCTGAGCGAGATGGGAAACCCGTTCCAGGAGCCTGCGCCACAAGCTTACAACGAGCGTAGGTGATGCAGAGCCAGTGGAAGCCCGCAAGCCAACCCGACGTCGGTACCGAGGGCCTAAAGAGGGCATATTATAGAAAAATGCTTTGAGAACCTCCTCCTCCATAGAGATGCCATTAGAAAAAAAAAAAAAAAAAGGAACAAGGTAATCTCATCATGGTGGAAACCTCAAGATTTGCATTTCCAATGTGTATGCTTTTTAGACATTTCAATCAAGCGACACGTGTCCTTCTCAAACCTCTCTCTCTCTCTATTTGCTTTCTCACTCTCTCTAACTTTGTTCCCTCCATCACTTTGCAGATGAAAGGAAATTATTCATAAAAAACCAAAATAAAATTCAATGATAAAACGATAAAAAAGATCCCCCATCATTTCCGCACTTTCTTCTTCTTCTTCTTCTTCAATCCCCCCAATTCCTTTTTTCCTTTCTAGGGTTTTGAATTCCATCCCAAAATCACTTTGTTTGATTCCAATTCAGAATGGAAAAACCGAGATGCAGCATCTGATGATTTCTGAAGGTCTGTAAAATACACTGAGTTGTTTGTAGAGGGAGGAACCAACAATTGTCTGTCTTTTAGAGAGAGAGAGAGAGAGAGAGAATTGCACACTCACATTTACGCAGGAGGCAAAGGGTTTCGCATGGGTGGGTTTGAATTTCTAGGGTTGGATTTTGGGGGAGGGAGATGATGGCAATGGTTGGGGGTGGAATGGAGAAGGATATTGAGTCCAAGTTAAATATTCAGGATAACGATGCTCAGAAACCTAAAAGCTTTAAATTTAGGGCGCCACAAGAGAACTTCACCATCCAGGATTTCGAAATGGGGAAGATCTATGGTGTTGGTTCTTATTCAAAGGTTCGGTTCTGTTTGTTTTATTAATATTTATGATGTGGTTATTTCGATGATAGTTGAGATATGATGTTCCTTGTATGTTAATTTTTATTTATTGGCCATCAATTTATGGTAATTTTGTTGTTTGATTGGAGTTCTTTGTATACCTTATTATTGCATTTATGTGTCTACTATTTTGATGCATTTTGTTTGGCCTGTTCTTATAAACAATCTTGTTGCATATTTGACTGTTCTGATATCTGAAATTTGTGTTATATAATAAACATTGCAATTTGGAGCCTTGAAAATTTTAGAGGCCCGTTATTATTATGGACAAGGAGATGGAACCTTGGAATGGGAGCATGTAATTATTTTGATCATATGATGACACTTGAAAACAAGGATGCTCATCGGAACTTGCTCTGTTAACCTAGATGTCCTAAGTTTGAATATCAGATTTGTGTTGTGTATTGCCCTGTGAATGACCAGGGGCACACAGGTGGTGCCTGGTGAGCTGCAGAAAAGTTCTCCCTAAGTGTGGATGATGCTTGTGTGCCAAGGTAAGTCAGGTTGATAAATTGTAATGACCAAAATACTTGCAGATAACTTGCAATATGAAGACTATATAGTTCATCAAACTTGTAGGACTAAAGACCCGGAAAAAAATGCTCATGCAGTCATGCTGTTAATGCAAGAATCAAAATGCAAAACAAGGATTAAATATTGGCATTTGGTTGCCTATAACATCTGAAATCTTTCAAAGAATTATGGAACACAGTGTTGTTTGATAGTGTTTACTGAAAGAAAGAGATGATGAATAGGGGATTGACTGTTCTGCGCCATTAATGTACTCTGTTGCTGTTTATGCGAAGTTGCGAGACTGAGAATGAAGGTTTGGAACTATTTCTTGCAGGCTTTGACTTTACTTTGGACAGTCTTTAATATTTTACATAGGACTATGAAATAGAACAAATTGTGAAAGGTCAAGAATTTCTTTTGGAACAGTAAAAACGAATATATTAATTGGGGTTAACACTACAAGGTACAATATTACAAACATGACCTCAAACAAATAGCTGAATCACTAAGCTCATACACATGAATCCAGTTATATCTGGAGAGTGCAAGCATAAAGTTAAGGAGTTGGTGGCAATTTGTCATAAATTAGAATTTACTAATTTTCAAGAGCTTTTGTATCTTTATATTGAAAAACTAAAACTAAACTACAAATAACCTTCTAAAACTTAATCTTCACCATTTATTATCTACAAGACTGCAACACCATAAGCTTACTTTACTTCCCCAATCAAGACCACAGGGAATAGGAGACAAGAAGTTTTGCGAACATCCACAAGCAGGTCCAAGCACATGGGAAAGGAGAAGAATGATTTGTTTGGCATTACATTCGGAAGCTAGACAATGTTTTCCCCTTGTGTTGTAAATGGACTCATTGGGAAAGTATATCATGCGCCATCACAAAGAAAAGCAGTGTCTATACTTAAACGACTTCACTTTGCCAAAAACTCAATTCAATCAAAACAAAGGAGGTGGTAAGAAAATATTGGGAGGAACAAGACTTCTTTTGTACTTGAGTTATTCCTTAGAACGAGGGTGTGAATGCTATTTATGGTGTTCGAAAGGGTCCCGAATGGAAGGAAAAATGCTTCGCTATTTGTTAAACATTGACATGCATAACTCCTCGCCAAAGCTGTTACACAAAAGCAGTGTAGATCTTGTAACTGCTGTTAATCAACACATGATATGGTTGATGAACTAAGAAGTACCATATGTTGATATGCATAGAATACTCATTTTAAACGTCCTTGAGGTGTCTCCAAAGGGAGCTCTAAGTAGCTCGCATGAAGCGTAATAGCACTAGTTCTATTTTTTCATCAATCAAGAAAAGAAACATAATTCTTTGAGCCAACATGAGACGGATTAAATAGTTGGAAACTAGCTTCAAGCAACGTGGAACAGAAAAGGGACACATAAGAGGAATATTTCAAGCATTTGCTATTACAAATTCACTATTAGGAATACTCCTACAACTCAGAATGGAATTTATTTCACTGGCTTTTTTGGGTGCATAAAATGATTAGTTATTTCAGTCCAAATTGCACAGCTAATTTCTGGATACTGTTCGCTTTCTTCTTTTTTTTTTTCAATTTAATTTGTTAATTTTCTTTTGTCCTTGCTTTCAAAATAAACCTCATTAACGATGGTTTCCTTCTTCTTGCAAATTACTTACAGCGTGGTGCTTGCTTATATTTGAAATTTGTCGTTGTCAGGTTGTGAGAGCACGAAAGAAAGACACCGGAAAAGTGTATGCCTTAAAGATCATGGATAAAAAGTTCATAACCAAAGAAAAGAAAACTGCTTATGTCAAGTTAGAGAGGATTGTATTGGATCAGCTGGATCATCCTGGAATTGTGCAACTTCATTTTACATTCCAAGACACTTTTTCACTATGTGAGCACATCATTCTCACAGTTTTAAATTTTGTTAAGTCTTCTAATAACCTTATATTCCTCTTTGTTTTATATGTTTGTGTTTCGGATTTTTTTGTCTCTTGATGATTGATATATATATTTTCACGTGCATTTGATTAATTATCGAAGACATGGCGCTTGAGTCTTGCGAAGGTGGAGAACTTTTTGATCAAATAACCAGGGTAAGTGAAAGTCACTGTTTTAACCATGTATGTAAATTTATCTCAGATTTTAAAGTTTATAACTCGACCTGGCCTGTTGAAACTCTACACTGTAATAAAAGCATTCTGGAAGGATCCCAAAATCTGTTTAAAAAAATCTTTTTAAAACCAATGACCAACTATTCAACTATTTAACCACAGTGACCTAGATAGTGGTTCAATGTGAGTCAACTAGTAAAGTAACAAAGTTCTTATATCATCTAACTAGGAATATTTTTAGTTTTTGTAAATGAGTCTTGAGTCCTTGGCTCTTTGTGTTTCATATATCTTATTCAAATGATCTCTTTACATTTGTTGTGTGCGCATTTGGAACTTTTGGTAAAACCGTTTTGTTGAGTTGGTTAAATGTTATTATGACTTATTAGTACTGTAATATATTATATATGTCATTATTGTTATATATAATAGTTTTTTAACCTAAATTTAGTATCACAAATGAATAGCATCCATCCATCCGGCCATTAACTTTTCTGTTTCAACGACACAAAATAATCTTGAAAGGACTAAAAAGTGAGTTTTCTTCAAGCCAAATGGTTGGGAATGATATACAAGTTGTTATCGGCTATTAATAACCATGCCATCACAACGAAATGAACTTTAGGGATATCTTCTCCTGTTGATCCTAATAATATTCAATCTGCATATACACAATATTTGATTTACTCTCTTCTCTAGAATGCATGTTAAATTACCACGTTCACCAACGTCATTATATTCCTTTGGTCCTTTCGTCATCGGTTGCAAGATAAGTAATATATCACTTGAATTGGTTTTACAGAAAGGTCGTTTGACAGAGGATGAAGCCCGCTTTTATGCAGCTGAAGTTGTAGATGCTCTTGAATACATACATATCATGGGGTTGATACATCGAGACATTAAGGTGACAATCACACCCACAAAATAACGATTGCATGAAATAAAAAAGCGAACATGGTATTTATGTGATTTAGCAATTGGCATATGTCTATGATGTCATTAGTTTTTTTTATATAATATTTCGTGAATTCTTTGATGCACTCATGGGAGGAAGATTTCCTCAATTATAACAATATAACAGACAAAGGATAGGACACGAAAACTTCATCATAAACCCCGTTATTGTTGTAACCGTTTTCTTAGCTAGGGGATGATGCCCACCTTCCAAGCAGGTGTTGCTGCCCCTTACCGACTCACCATGGAGTTGGATATATGAAGTTGTAAATAAGTTTAAAGTTTGAATCAGACTCCATATCCGATAATGACTATCGCTAACAGCATGTTGATGACAGCCAGAGAACCTGCTTCTTACGTCAGAAGGACATATTAAGATTGCTGATTTTGGAAGCGTAAAGCCCATGCAGGATAGTCGGATAACAGTCCTTCCAAATGCAGCGTCAGGTGCATTCTCGTCCGTTTTTTAGGTGTTTCTGACCCCCATAACTGTGACTTAAATCATCCCGTTCTTCTTCTCCAGATGACAAGGCCTGCACATTTGTAGGAACGGCTGCATACGTTCCTCCAGAAGTATTAAATTCCTCTCCTGCAACTATTGGGTGAGTATTGTTCTTTTTTCCCATTGAACGTGTTTTTATATTCAATTATTCAGCTATAAATAGTTCCCATGGTACAATTTTGTGTTGGAAACTTAGAACTAACAACTCTTCTAACCATCATACTCTTGACACACAAAAAACGAAGAAGAAAAATTATAGGTTGCAAAATGCATCGGAAAAAATGGACTATTACTTAAAGAATATTAACTATTTATGAACCAGAACTGACAAAGTGAACCAATATTCGTTCCAATTAGTTAAAACACTATTGTTAACAAGAGTAGCAAGAATTAACAGGCACATAGACAAGATCTACTGATAAAAAGTTGTGAAGTGGGCATCCGGTTATGCTATTTTTTGCAAACTACAGTTTATTATTACTACTTTATCATCATCATCATCATTCACCCCATGATAAATATCTATGATGAAAAAGGCAGACGGTTTTAGAGATGTGATATTATTACCTTTTTAATTTATTAAATGACAATATTACCCTTTTTTTATAAGGTTCACCTGGGCTTTGCCAGACTACATCCTTGATAAATTTTATCGAGAGCTAAAGCATGCTCCCCTGGGATTAATACTCAGTGGCCCCTGGTTGCTCACTCCCGGATTCGAACTTGGGTTGGTTGTTACACCTTCCACAAGCCTTAACCGGTAGGCTGCCCCATTTGGGGTTCAATATTACCCTTAATAGTGAAGGGAGTAATGAACTTCTTTATCTCATCATTTAATGTAGAATTAGAAAGTAGGCACTTATTTTGGGACGTAGGAAGTATTACATTATTACTTTTAACATTATTTTTGCTGTTATCTTTTCCTGTTTTAGATAGTATGGTGGTAAGTTAAGAGCTGCTTGCTATATACAATCGTTAAACATGTCATCCACTCATAATGCACATACCCTTTTACTGCAACTGTTTTTCTATTGTAGAGTGACTTTTTTATGCACTAAATAATTCTGGGCAGAAATGATCTCTGGGCACTTGGCTGCACCTTGTTTCAGATGCTGTCAGGAGCTTCTCCGTTCAAAGATGCAAGTGAGTGGCTCATTTTTCAACGAATTATAGCCCGAGATGTCAAATTTCCAGATTACTTTTCCGATGATGCCAGAGATCTGATTGATAAATTACTAGTAAGCTTTTATCTACACTTACCGGATACATGAGTTCTGTTTCTTTTGTCTCTTCTTTAACTTTTAGCTCGCCTTACGGTTGGACTTAAGTGCACAAGATTGTTCTTGTTTTCACGAATATCAGATGCTAAACTCTTTTTTCTCCGATCTTGCCAAAAAGAGTAACTTGAATTGCAAAAATGGCGCAGGATATGGATCCTGCGAAAAGACCCGGTGCGGGACGTGATGGTTATGCTTCACTTAAGAATCATTCTTTCTTCCGAGGAATTGATTGGAGCGGTATAAGGTCACGGAGCCCTCCCAGGCTTGCATTAGAGACGAAGGTATTTGTCTTATACTTTATGTAGCCTAGTTCCTTTGAATCCCGTTTGAAGCAATCATTCTACCAAGCAATAGCTTTTAGAGTATGTTGGGTAATGGGTACACTGGATAGGACAGAACAAACAAGAAACAAGATCATTGTTCTAATGTTTGGCAAGACTTTTATGTGGAACAAGGTGTTCCATCCCCACCCCCATGGAACAAGTTGGAACAGATTTATGTTTTACTAATATAACTCAAAATAAAACTTAATTATCTTCTAAAACATCAAATACACCTTCCTCTTTACATTTTATTCATTTTTAAAAATTTATTTATGGTATTTTATGCTCTTTAGACTCTCACTTTATTGTCCTAAAAATATTATTTTTATACTATTTCTATATTTTGTTAATTTATGTAGTTTATTACATATTAATAATAAAAAGTACAGAAAAAGTATAAAATAAAAATTAGAAACTACTCAAAACCTTTTGTTTTGTGTCGTTTTAATCGTTTTGACAAAAACTTTCTAATGTTTTCTTTTGTACTTTTGTTATATAAAGTATTTTTTATTATAAGTTAATCAATTACATAATTAATTAAAATATAGATTAAACTTATAAACAACCCATTAGGGTAAATTGGTCATTTTATCTGTTTTTTTGTTCAGTTTTGTCTTACCAAACGCTGCAAACTGGCTTGTCCCGTTCTATCTTGTTTGGATACCAAACTCACCCTTAAAACACCGCATCATTTTACGAAAACCATCAGCTATCTTTTAATTGTCTACAATGTCCCCCAATAATGACATATGAATGGAATATTCGTTTTTGTAACCGTGGGTGTCTGTCCTAGAGTGTACACACCCATGGGGCCCTAAAGATAACAGCCAGGAAAATCCTTTGTGGCCTTGAGGAGGCTTGAACCGACGACCTATTGGGATTTGGGAGGATCCCAAGGCCTAGCATTTATTTGTCGGTTGAGCTAACCTGCAAAAGTAAATGAATTATTATGGACCATCATCAAAATTTACTAATATTTTCCAAACATGAAGGAAAACTTCTGTGGATGGAGGTTTTGCAATTTTTATGGAATATCCCGAAATAGAAAACGTTGCAACTTTTAATGGGATTGAGGAAATATAATACATACTGACATATCATCTCAATTTTCTACAGGGTCACACCAGTGGTCACTCGAGTGGGGGTGATGACACTCCGGATTCATCATGGAACCCAACACATATTGGTGATGGCACAGGAACAGGAAATACGATTTCTGATGTCACATCTTCCTCCGATGCATGCCATATAACTAAACTCGCTTCGATAGACTCCTTTGACTCAAGATGGTAATAATTGTTTTATTAAGCTTCATAACGTGAACTATTTCAGTTTTTTTTTTAAAGTTTATAGTTGACCTTCACTAGGGGGTCTTTACGGAAACAACCACTAGAGGTTAGGTCTGCGTACATCCCACTCCCACCTCTAATCCGTGTAGGATATACCGGGTTTGTTTAGTTTTGGATTTTGGCCAAAAATGTCGTTTTTGTTTCGACATTTCTACTGTTTGTTCAAAATCTTTGATTATGGGGAAATATAGTAATTCCAAGAACGATAGGTTGTTAGCAATAGAATAAAATAAACCAAATATGACTTGCATAAAACGAAGCAATGATCCGTGAACTGACCTTTTAACTTGTGAACAGGCAACAATTTTTGGAGCCAGGTGAATCCATTCTTATGATCTCGATGGTGAAGAAACTGCAGAAACTATCGAGCAAGAAAGTACAACTGATCCTAACCAACAAACCGAACTTGATATACCTGGACCCTTCAAAGGTAGCCATGAAAGGTAACATGATCTGGTCCGATGATCCCAACGAGCTTAGCGTCCAAGTCACGAGCCCCACACACTTCAAGATTTGCATAGTGAGTGCTTTGTTTTCTGTTTTCTTTTTTACTCGATCGGGTTTAAGTCGCAGTCTTTAATTCAATATAAAATGGGCTTATTCTTTGATTTTCTTTATGTAATGATGATGCAGCCAAAGAAAGTAATGTCATTTGAGGATTCAAAACAGAGAGCACATCAGTGGAAAAAGGCAATTGAGAGCCTCCAAAACCGGTGATTTGTGCTTTATTTGGTTTGTTTACACATTCTTTTTCTTGTAACATTGATTGATGTTGGATTGTCCCCCCTGAGGAATTTGTTTTATTTAAGAAAAAGTGATCCAATATAACAACTTGTCTCTTCTCCTTGTTTTCATTTTTCTTTTTCTTTTAGTTGGTTGATTTAAGTTTGAGCTCTCGGGTGTGTAGCTTGGTTGGTAGGACTGACTTTGGTCGATCACACAACAGGTTGGAATTGAATGATGTGGGAAACGGGCTTGAACCCCTTTGCTAGGCTCAGGCGTTGCTGAGAAAGCTCTAAAATGTCTCATGACGTGGTTTTTAGGGGTTAGGTTTCTTGTGGAAGCGGTTGGTAATCGAGCTTTTGCTTAATTTAGTTGACCTTGAGTGACTCTTAGTGTAAAATGATAATCGGTGAACGTGAGCCGGCTCACACCATTCCACCTTAAGAGCATCATGTAAGAGGTATATAACGGAATGCTAGGTGGGTGGGTTAAGAAACAAATATATGGATATTTTCACAGAGTCTAGTGACCATAAAAAGCCCAATCTCCAAAGGAATCGTAAATGTTTGTGTAATTATGTAGTTAGAGCATCTTCAAAATGGAGAAAGAGATTTTTTTCTCTTAATATAGAGACAACCTCAAAAATGATTACCATGTTAAACAGGCAATGGAAAACCTTGAAAATAAAATTTTGGAGAGAAAAATAATTTTTTAATAGACGGGTGAAATACTTTAATATATTAATCAATGTCGAAGTCTCTAAAATAGGGAAGTTGTTAGAGATGGATGTAATTTTGTTATAGATTTTGACTTTTAATTCTCTGGTTTGGAGAAATTTTGAGGAAGTTGTTGTAGATGCTCTTAGGCCATCCGCAGCCCGGGCTGCATGAGGCCGGTGCCGGCGTGATTGGGCCGGTAACACCGCCGAGGCCGAAT
>LUCG01222492.1:0-25300 GCA_001633085.1 Carthamus tinctorius
TGATGTACACAAAATATATACTAGAAAATGAAGTTATTTTGCGACAAACTAAAACAATTAACACTAAGAAATATTAGAAAATGAAAATAAGAGTATGGAGGATTGTCGTTGATATGGATGTGCAAAAACGATCTATACTGAATCTGACCGACAAACCAATGACAGTAGGGGTGAACTAAGAAAACAAGGCATGCGATGAAGATTTTTTTTTAAGATTAGTGATCTTTTATTATGAAGTATTAACAAATATATTTTTTCTTAATAAATTAAATATATACGGGGCGGGCGGGTATCCGTGGGTAGCAAATTTTGAGAACCGAACCCGACTCGTGACTTAGCGGGTACCCTAATTTTTGGGTTTTCGGGTCACGGGTTGCTCTGGTATCGGTTTCCTCGGTTTCGGATCATATGGTTCGGTTTGATTATTCGGGTTTTCGGTTTTTTTTTTTTTTTNAACAAAAACCCATTTTTCCTTCATGTTTTTATTTATCCATTTTTATTCATTTAATTTCCATCAATAAGGTTGGATGATTATTATTTTATATAATTTTTTGAAAAGGTATATTAAAATGATAAATTTATAGAATACTATTGGAGCTAAATATATAACCTTTTTATAGATTTTGATATTTGAATCCTTATTTTTAAAAAGTTATGGATCTATCCATTTTTATTTATCGTTGCATAACAACTATATAGCTCCACTTATTTGCATTTTAGATTTCGCTGTTATTTTATAAATAACCAAACAATATAAAATATACAATCAAAACATTAGTTGTCAAAAAATAACGACATAGAAATTGATTGATAAAATGTTGTTACCTCTAGTAATTGATTGATAAAATGTAATTTTAAAATTATTTAACTTTACTTAAAATAGAAATTCCATTATAAAAAATATGGATTGTTTGATATGGGAACGTCAACAAAATTGTAAATGTCAAATTTAAAAGAATAATATGTTTTTCTTCAAAAAAAAGAAAAGAATAATATGTTTTTTTTTATATCACCTGTTTCAATCTATTTCTTATAATATTTTATATTTTTTTTTATTAAAAGATGAGAAGTAGCTTTAAAAATATTGTACTACAATTTAAGAATAATACACTTTAGCTATACAATATTTTTCGACTTGAAGTATAAATTTGAAAGCAAACTCAGGTGTCCTTTTAACAAAATTTGTCTAGCTTAGTGGTAGAGGTAGCATCCTGGGGGTCGGTGGATGGTATCCCTGACTACCTGGGTTCGAAACCCTGCAGCAGCAAGTGGAGTTACCAGGTACCGGGCCAGCCTTTCGTGTCGGTTTGAGACTGATGCGGATTAGTCGGGTGCCTAACGGGATCCTGGATACCGCGAGAACGTGTGTGAGTTTATCTGCCATACAAAAAAAAACTCATGTGGCCTTTTAGCAAATTTGTCTTCATGTGATTGCAAAAAGATAGGGGGTGTAAGTGAGCCGAGCTGCTGGGGATCGACTCGTTAAAAGCTCGACTCAAGCTCAAGTTAAACGAACCCAAAAATGGAGTTGTAAACGGGTTGAACTCGAGCCCGACTAAGCAGTGCCATTTGCTTGATTTGGCTTAGAACTTAGGTGTTGTTTTGCGGCTGCTGAATGATTTGGTGTAGGATGATTAAGGGTGCGTTTGGTTGTGGAAAATTGTTTTCATTTTCCTAGAAGACGTTTTCAGAAAATGGAGTTGGGTTTTCATTTTTCGTTTTCTACGAAAATTTTAGAAAACGCGATTGGTTAAAGTGGTGGAGTTTTTCATTTTCTGTTTTAGAAAATTAGAGAACACGTTTAGAAAAGTTCGGAGAACTCTAAAATCAGTTTTCTAATTTACATAGAAGTTAAAAAATAAAAAAACTTCATTTTCTTGGAAAAGTTTTGAAAACTGAATGAACCGAACACTTTTCCTGAATTTTCATTTTCCTTGGAAAATCTTCTTAGAAAACTGGAAAAGATTTCATACCCAAACGCACCCTAAGTGATTAGATTGATGAAGAGACTCTTATGTTAAGTGCAAAATGAAATATGATTGTTTGGTAATTGTTCTGAACGAAATGGTTAAGGAAGACCCCCAAGATACAGAATTATTCAAAGGGTTTTAGGACCGTTAAGAGAACTTTTTTTTTTCCACACAAGATTCACCCCTTAGTGATTCGGAAGTTGCCTCTTAATGGAACCATTAAGAGGTAAAAGAAACAATCCTTATGTGAGATGTGAAATTGATGCAGGAGGGGCAAGTGGGATTGGCTTAGAGACATCAAGAGTATTGGCATTGAGAGGAGCTCATGTTATAATAGCAGCAAGAAACATGGAGGCTGCAAATGAAGCAAAACAAACCATCCTTAAAAGCTATGAAAATGCTAAGATTGATGTTCTTCATCTTGATCTCTCCTCTCTCAACTCAGTCAAGACCTTTGCCGACAACTTCCTCGCTCTTAACCTTCCCCTCAACGTCTTGATGTGAGCCTTCTTTTTTTCGCTCAACTTGATTTTCTTGTAGCATCTATGTGTTTTCTAGTACACCGTTGTCGAACAAACGCATGTCTAATTTAAGAAAGATGTTCGAATTGTTAGAAACAATGCTGGTATTATGTTCTGCCCCTACCAACTCTCGCAAGATGGGATTGAGATCCAATTCGCCACGAATCATCTAGGTATCCCGCCTTCTCATAGTTTTTTTTTTCTTTAAGTATATAATGCTTATTTAAGGTCGGGTTCACGTGAAACCACAAAATAACACATGAACTTCATAGCAAAACACTATGAAGGTGATATCTGACCTCGCAGCAAAAATGTTTTGAAGGTTTACCCTCACAATATTGTCAAGGTTTAGTGTTATTTCAGTGGCTTCACGGGTTTCACGAAAATAGTTTGGTTTCACATTATCCCCAAGTCTATCTATAAATGCCAAATAGGTTATTTAGCTCGTTGACCTTCGTTAGAAGCTCGTTTTGCAAAATGACCTTTAGTGTATTTCTAAGTTTTTATGGGAACACTTCTCGGTCCTCACCTTTGGTGAGATTTGAACTCTTGATCTCTTGGAAGGTTGGGCTCTAACGGTAACTTGTGTACCGTTGGACCAATGATCCTTCGCTTGCCCTCTTGTTGTTTATGGCATTTTGAGGGATTCAATTGAGGTAAATATGACATTTCATTATCTTGATAACCGCGGCATGATTAATTTCAGGTCACTTTTACTTGACAAACCTACTCCTTGACAAGATGAAGAACACTGCTTCAGCTACCGGCATCGAGGGTAGGATCGTAAATGTGTCATCAGTGGCTCATCTCCACACTTATGAAGAAGGTATCAAGTTTGATGCTATCAATGATAAAAACAGGTAACATGTGGAAGTTTCTTCTACTACATCGTCTAATTTAGCATAGAAAACATTCATCATCCGGTATCTAGACTGATATGATGTTATACCGACGTTTTTCTTTCTAACGTGCCCCTTAAAATGCTGCATGAATCAGTTATTCAGACAAAAAGGCATATGGGCAATCAAAGTTGGCAAGCATATTGCATGCAAACGAGCTCTCGCGACGCTTAAAGGTGTTTTTTTTAAAATTCATTTGTGTTTGTTCTTCAGTGGGAGATTCTGAATTTAGTTGATTGGAAATGCAGGAAGAAGGGGTAAAGATTACAGTGAACTCTGTACACCCAGGACTCATAATGACCAATCTCATGAAACATTCCTTAAACCTCATGAGTAAGTGTGTGTGTGTGTGTGTGTATGAAGATGATTATATTAGGGGGTTTGTAGAAGTGGCATAATTTGTTTACTATGTGATTTCTGGCAGGATTTATGAAGCTGGTCACTTATCTTCTATGGAAAAATGTCCCACAGGTACTCTTGATGCAATACTAGGAGTAGGTAGATTCCATCCCGAAAAGGCCGGGCTCAAAACGCCCGATCAGGCCAAGGTTTTTTTTTTTCCATTCAAAACCCGATTAGGCCATTTCTTTCAAAACCCGATCAGGCCATTAAGGGAATAAAACTGACCGTGTGGATTAATATGTCTGTATAGATTGGGAAGGTTTTAGTTTGGGCTAGATTTTTCAAAGACGGAAGAAGCGTATTTAATAATTGGGAGGGACGGGTTTGGAAAAAACTTGCTTTTATTCATAAACCTCCCCATAGAAGCTCACTTTCTGTATCATTAAGCCACTACCGAACCTTCGTATATAGCTGACTGAATTAAGCTGTGAATCTTATTAAGTTGCTAATAAACAGACCCCTTAGGACAGAAGTTATTACACTCACCCTCTTTGAGATTATCTGGTTTCTTGCAATGTTCATCATATCGTTACATGGGGTTCGCGTTATATGAAACAACCGAAAAAAGGAAACAATCAGCCTTTGGTAATAATTTGAGTTTGTGCATATAAATTTCTAACAAATTTTTGTATGTGAAAAATTGATTATAAACAGGGGGCAGCAACAACATGCTATGTAGCAGTGCACCCAAACTTGAAAGGGGTTAGTGGCAAGTATTTTCTTGATTGCAATGAATGGCCTGCAAGTGATTTTGCAAGAGATCCTAAGTTGGCTAAGAAGCTTTGGGACTACAGCAACCAGCTACTCGATTCAGCTCTTCAACGCTCCTAATTCAAGCGTTTTTCCGATGCAAAAATGGTCCAATTGAGGGATATGTGCAATGTTCATTGTTCTCAAATCGAAGTATTACGGCAAGTATGATCCTTAGAATGTTAAAAAAATCATGCTATATTTGTAGTTCTTGAATGTTAAAAAGTTTGGTTTGTTTGAAATGCATCTTTAGACCATTACCAAATCAAATGAGCTTTTTAAATATGAACACAATCTACTGGTCTAACACAACATGTTTGTATCATATGTGATTTAGGAACTTCAGCTTTTTACCTTCTTGTAAATTCACCATCTTCTCGTTTGATTTTGTCTCTAAAGTAATTATAGATGAAAATTTTGCACCGGATAAAATCAAACGAGATGGGCATAACAAAAGAAATAAGAAACAAAATTATCATTTTCGATTAAATAGTTGAATATTATATAAACTCTAATAAATCAATCAAATTCATCATAAATAACATAATATTTTTCACATATAAAATGTGAGCATTTATTATGTTGTTTAACATAAATTTAGTTAATTTCTAATTCCATATTTAAAAAAAAAAACATGGTGTAACGAATGTATTTTGAACGATAAATACAATCTCTCTTCTCTCACACTCATTGAGCCTCAACGTCGTCCACTTCCCACAAACCAAGAGCTCGGACCAAGCAAGCGGAGCCGGCAACAACGACCGCCGCAAAGATGGGCGGCACCACCAAGTCCATCTTGGACTTCTTAAACATCTCGGCGGGAAGGCAAAAGAGCTCTGAGGGCACATCAAAAGGAACCCGCACCATGCCTTCCCTTTGATCCTGGCATGGTCGGGAAAAGGAAGAAGTTGGAGTAATGGCCCACACAAACGCCAACTCTGGCGCAAAGGAGGTCAGTGCCACTGTGACCGTTAGAATGGTTGTCCAGGTGGTGGCGTAGATCAGCAACGGCCACCGTCTGGACAGCCGTTCCACGATTGAATTGATGTAGAAGGGAATTATCATTTTTCCAAAGAATAGCTTTAGGGATTGAAAATATATACACATGTATATATATATATATGTATGTATTTTGGGATGATAAGCTGATGAACCAATCCAACAACCTATGAAATATGTTGAAGTTGTTGGGGGGAGGGGAAAGTGGACTAACTACTCATAGATACTACTTGATTGGTTAAATATTGGTTGGGGTGTGAAGAAAAAAAACAGACAAATCATCATTGACTTTGACTTTTTTGTTTAAGTGAAAACTTCCAAAAATCTCTTCACCAAATGTGTGAAAGATTACATATAAAGACAGGGGTCAAAGTCAAAGGACTACCACTGCAATTGAAGCATTCTTCAAAAGCTCAAGCACCATCCAACACATTTTTCAAAATTTCTTTAAAATAAAGAATCAAAACTCAAAATCTTTAAAAAAGATTACATTCATCTCCAATAGTTTTTCTGTTTTGAAGAAATCAACATTAATTATAATAATAAAATATTCCACTTACCCATTAAAATTTTGTTTTTTTCTTTAAGAATTTATTTTCAAGATTTCCTATTGGTTTTTTTCAATAATAATCATTTTTGGGATTATCTCCATATTTGGAGAAAAACTTCTCTCTTCTACTTTCTCCATTTTGGAGAAAGAAATATGGAAACTGTTGGAGCACAATTTAAGCTAAAATCCTCATTTTTCTTCATTTTCTCCATTTTAGGGAAGTTGTTAGAGATACTCTTATATAAACGTTCTTTATGTAATCAAGGTAAATTATAGCATCTCTAACATATCCTTAAAAATTTTCTAAAATAAAGAACGAAAATTAATTATCTATCTCTAATGGATTTTATATTTTAGATAATACAACATAAATTTTAATATTAATATATTTTATTTATTTATTAAAATATTATTTCTTTTGCCTAAATATATATATTTTCAAAGTTCATATTGGTGTGTTTACTTAGGTTGTGTTTGGCAAACTAGCTGACAACAAGCTAGTTGTTGATTGATAAGTTAGCTAGTAGCTGATAAGCTAGCTTATAAATAAATTATGGCAAAAACTAGCTTATGAGTATGTAAACTAACCAAAAAAAGTATCTTTGAATTTAATAATTAATATTAATAAATGTATAATTGGGAAAAAAAACTCCCACAACGTTACTCCAAACAGTATTTCAATAAGCTACTCCAAATAGTATTTCAATAAGCTAACTTATGGTGCATATACACAATGTTTTGGAATGTTTTCCATATTTGTAGGGAAAAAAATAACACTCTCTCCTAAGGGTAGTCGGGTAAAATAATTGCATAAATTTTTCTTGATTTCAATTTGAGGTATTATGTACCAAACACGGCCTCATTGATTAGGCACTATTTGAGGTATTATGTACCAAACACGGCCTCATTGATTAGGCACTATGCAATACTAAAGGTATTAAGCACTATGCAATACTGGCTTATATATCTCATGGATTAAAGGCTGCCCATCCCGACATATCAACTGATTAAGACCGTAAAAATTAGTGAAATCAATTCCATTCGAGTCGAAAAGAACTCATTTCCCAGCATCACATACACGCATTTAGACATGGGCAACGTTGTCTTTTCAGCCTCATCGTTTCAGATCATGTAAGCCCACGTTATACGGGATACAAATTGCTACCACTCACTAACTAATATACAATACAATGTCAACAGTACAAAATAAACACCAAAATACTCAGATTCAAGGTATAAAAACACAGCATACCACCACCCCCCGACCATAAAACATAACGACCAAAATTTTGGATAGCCAAACTAGTCCAGGGCCTCGACAACAATAAAACACAAAAGAAATTGCGATTTTGGTTACAGCTACCTTCATCTTTCACTCGGGAATCATCTGCTCGTTGTCCGCTTCCCCTTCTTGCTCGATAGTGGGTTTTGATGGCTGACTGGCTCCGGGAGCTTGCCTCTTCTTTATTCCGCTCACAATATCGTCAATCCTTAGAAGCATACAAGCAGCCTCGATGGCTGTCTTGAAGGTCTGTGCCTTCACATTATAAGCATCCCAGATCTACAAAAAATGGTTAAGACGTTTCTAGTAAGCTTAATGCAAAATGTCAGTAGAAGATTATCAATCCAAAAAAAAAGGTGAACGATGGAAAGGAAGACGGGTATGCACCTTAAGTTCTTTCATATCAGAAATTTCACCCGTATTCCCATCAATCCCTGTCCATGCATTCTCACCATTTGCATGCTGTAAACAAAGAACGAGTACAAATGTCACCAACGGACTACTACAAAGTCATAGATAGCATATTAAAAACAACCTATACATCTCTTTTGTGCATTAGATGACTCCATTCTAAAATGGGAAATGGCATGAAAAGGCAACATATACTTTGGTTTGGTTCCAATCTTTGGGTAAACAGCTTTCAAAACCTTTGTTTTGATACCTCAAATGTGACATCTCAAACATTTAGGTACCTGGCTTAGATCTAAATACATGAAAATACCACGCAATTTGATGTGATCCCTTTGTTTAAAACATCACTCAAGGAACCAAAATAGGAACCGTATCAAAGTATGTTGCATTTTTCATGCAATTTGCCCTTCTAAGGTTTAATGAATTGTAGGAAACTTCAAATTTTAGAAAAATTGTAATGACAGATTTCCATGGAGGCATGAGTAGAAAACACTGCTCGTGAAACTCAATTTGGGAAGAGCACCATTGGAAGTTTAGAACCCCTTTTCATGTTCTCATCAAAAAAGAGCGAAATTAACCCCTCCTTACAGAAGGATAAACATGAAGTGAATAAAAGGAAAGGCGAATAGGTAACTTGCCTTTCCCTGAAGGGCAGTCATAGTTCTAATGACATTGACACCACAATTCTGTGCCAATGTTCGTGGTATCGCCTCGAATGCTACGGCTGCAGCTTCATAAGGCCACTGTTTCAATAAAAAACAAAATCAGCATCCTCACAATATAGAAAGAAATTGAAAAGATAGCCTACATATTATTATACGTAAATAATAAAGAATGATCCAAGCTAAAATATGAGGACTTTGCCTTTTCAATGCCTTCTATCGATGAGCTCTTCTGCTTCAGTGTAGCAGAGACGGTCAACTCAGTGGCACCGCCACCAGGAACAAGTTTTGGATGCTTTAGGATGTTCCTAGCCACCGACATTGCATCCTATCAACAAGAAAGAGATATTACGTTGTATGTACTTAAATTGCAATAAGATACCAAAATAAATGTCCACAATGAAACAGACACAGTTCTAAAAATGTTTATTAAACTTTTTAATTAACTAAATGACAACTTTATCCTTATTAATAGAGAGAGTAATGAACTTCTCCACCTCAATATTTTGCACAAAGAAGTATCAAGCATTGCATCAACAAAATACCTGCAAGTTTCGCTCCACTTCGTTTAAAAGATCTTTGCTAGCACCTCGGAGAAGAACAGTGCATGCTTTTGGATCTTTACAATCAACAATGTAGGCAAAAAACTCATCGCCGATCTTTTTAACCTCAAAAAGTCCAGCCCCAGTTCCAACGTCTGATTCTTGAAGTTCATCTGGCCTATTCACAATCACAGCTCCACATGCCTTAGCAATCCTATTGTTGTCGGTTTTCCTTAATCTCCTGATGGCACTGACTCCAGCTTTACTGAAGTAATGGCAGGCTAAGTCACTAAGCCCTTTCTCTGTGATCACCAAGTCAGGCTTGAACTTCAGTATTTGCACACATAGATTTTCAATGTATTCTTCTTCCATTTTCAAGAGTACTGCCCAATCCTCTTCCCTGACCAATTCTGCGTTCGTCTGGTTCTCTCCCTTTTTATACTCCAGAGGGCAATCAAGTAAAATGATGCGGGGATTTACAATTTTCCTTTTCATTTTTCCAGGGACGACCACATCTTTGCTAAACATAACCCCTTTGAGGACCTTAGAATCTTCCAATTGGCCGCCAGGAATTTTCTCGACCTTAATGTATTTCTTAATATCCACTTCTCTAAGTCCCTGGCCTATATCGACACCAACTATCGTTGTTGCATCAAGTGCTAGATCCTAAAATATGAAAAAGATAATGGTGAGCAACATGCAAAACTAAGAGTGAGGTTGACAGCCAAATAAAACCTTAATTGAAGTAGTTGAAACTAGGTTAAAAACAATATTCAAACTAATTTCTGGAGTAAAATCATTAATCATCATAAGACATAAGGTTCTAGAAATGCAGTTCGTATATGGTTATAAAGTAGCACAAGCTAAATAAGCACGAAAACTATAGCTACATGAAAAACCCAAATAAAACCTTAATTGAAGTAGTTGAAACTAGGTTAAAAACAATATTCAAACTAATTTCTGGAGTAAAATCATTAATCATCATAAGACATAAGGTTCTAGAAATGCAGTTCGTCACGAAAACTATGGCTAGATAAAAAACCCAAACATCATTGTTTTGGATGTAAATAGATAGATTTGTCTTTATTGCTCACAAAAAATTAGTTTAGTTTACTTCTTTAAGGGGGAAAGAAAAGAAAGAAGGAATTGAAATACTTACTGATATTAGATCCCCAAACTGACTGGTAAATTTTGTGCCAATACAACTCTTCACCAAACCCAGCATCATGGAACCTGTAATGCAAGCATCATACTTGATGAAGATAGCAATAAAATGATAAAACAACAGTGGCAAAAAAAACACATATTTGATCTTCTATATTCTGTGATTCAACTAATCATCGAAGGCTTTGAAGGCAGGTGAAAGGCCTGTCAATCATCACCCCTCATGTATCAGTGGATGCACCAAAGCACCAGATGAAATAAGTCAGGGAATTCATTGTCACTCCATGGTTAAATGTGAGGTATATGTTTTTTGCATGCATGTTAAAAGTGATCTCATGTATGAGATAATAACAAAGGACCTATAAAAAAGATAGATGCTGAAATCCAGTATTGAAGCTGACAGAGCTCCATTAAAGTGCTAACCATGTGATTCAAAGGATATGTTGAGAGAAACAGAGTGCAAGAACTTGAAAAGAAGATGGGTCATCAACAATTAAACAGTAACTCTACTGATTGCATACATACCCTAAACTTCGAATAATAACAAATAACTATATATGCTGCACCTGATTTCACTTTTCATTAAATAAAAATTTTCAAAAGTTCATCATACTCTACAACCAAAAAAGTTATCAATATGTTTGAACAGTTGAACTTTTCTGGATTATATGTCATTATTACATTGTGGTGTCACATTCTGGGGGAGGGGCCTAGAGGTGGATGACATTTAAATGCTAATTGTCCTTTGCAGAATTTAAACACTCCAAACATTCCAGTAAAAGAGCACAGTATGAGATATAGAACAAAGAGCAAAGACGGAGCTTACGGTCATTCACATCAATAGACATGGAAATCTTGTCCAACACAGCAAGAGCATCTTCAAGAGCCTTGTTGTAAGCTGCAAGAGTGAAACTCCTTACGTATATGTTGTAATTTATGCAGACACAACAAAATAGTATAAAGATCAAAAAAGGGATACCTCGGCAAATAACTGTAGGATGATACTTCTTGTCAATGAAAGCTTCTGCAACATGAAGCATCTCACCAGCTAGAAATTTGAACTTCAACAGTCAGTAACATGTAAAGATAGTACAAATCGATTAAAGAGAAAGATCTGTAACATTTAACCAAAGGCCATTTGTACAAGTAGACATAGAAATCAATAACTGGTACAGGATGGTTTTATATTTAATGCAACCTTCCTCTAATCAAAAGCCACATAATAGTTGCTGAAACAACAAAGGGTAATAATAAAAATTATAAGAAAGGTATACCAAGAACAATAACTGATGTAGTTCCATCACCAACTTCCTCATCCTGTGTGCGGCTTAGTTCAATCATGGACTAAAAAAATAAAACAAGGAATGATAAAGGAAACATTGTAAGATTCAAGATCTGAAATAAGTAAAGGCCTATGGAAAATTATATGAAAATGTGATAACAATGACGAGTATCGGGGTATATACAATCTACCAAAAATTTGTTTCTGAATAGAGGTACCAAACTCGGGGTTAGAGAATAAAGATGAAACCGGAAAATTGTGTTAGTCATAAATGTAAAGTAAAATCATTCAGCATAACTACCTTTGCAGCTGGGTGAGCAATATCCAACTCCCGCAAAATGGCATTTCCATCATTAGTGACCACAATACCTACCAAAAAAGAAAGTACCAGTCACTAAAAATGCTATTCTCAGTTCTCACATTAACATGGCATGGACAAAATATACAAAAGGTGAATACATTGATAGATAACAAGTCATCACAAAGAACAATATGCATACATCATACATGTATATAACTTTAAGTCGACTAAATTTCAAATCTTAGATCAAACATAGAAAAAGTATGAAGCCTGAAATAATACTCTATACATATTCTTGTAATTAGTTTAATCTTTAAAGTAAAATATTTGTATGTAAGTTCCAGGGATTGTCTACAGAAAATAAAAGAGTTCCCTGTCAATTTCGTTTGTAGCTTTCAAACTTGAAGAGAAATAAGAACAGTATGGCAGTTGTATTATTCCTCAAGCTTTAGGATCTTATATTATTTTAGTTAATACTGTAATTAATGATTAAAAAATATATAAATCCCGTATTAGCTTCAAACCATAAGACATCATGCATTTCACCTGCCAGCAACACACCTCCTACTCCAACATTCCCCACTTGTCCGACTGTTGCTGAGCAGTTTTTGGATATCATCGGGACCTCCCCCATTTTTCATACTTTTTCAATATGAAAAAAAAAAGTAAAATCAAAANCTTTGTCTCTTCCCATGTAACCTGGAAGCAAAATCCTCACAGCAATGCAAAATAATTGGTGACTTGAGACTCAGTGACACCTTGTAGCTTAAGAGATTCCTTAATGACCATGCCAGAAAGCGAAAGGGGTCCGTCTCATCATAAGTAACTTTTACCATCTCTAAATACTATTTATTAAAGAAAATGAGAAGTCCAAGATGATCAGCACTTTAATCTTTGCATAAGGGGGGGTGTGGTTAGAGATACTAAGCAGTAACCGAATGGGGATGCAAATAAAAGAAAGTGCTTGGTTTTATATAATATAATGGGTCCATTCCCCCACAAGACCAAACTTGTACTCCAGGTTAAACAGGGGGAATGAAAAGGCATTCCCATGTTCACTCCCTGCCGTTTTCATTTTCATTCCCCAGCCTGAGCCAAACAGCCCCTAAGCAGAGCAGAATATCATAATCTTGCATACTGTTTTGTTGTATTTTCATTTAGCCAATAAGGCAGGGTTCATTTTTCAACATACTTTGTCGCGCTAAAGACAAGGAACCAAGAGCAAAAGTACGTGAACAACTTGAGATGCACATACACATATACACACACACACACATATCTCATATATGTTCAAAGGTTAAGCACCTCCTTGAGCATCGAGAAGCATCTTTAACATGGACCTTGGACCCAATGTGGTGCGAATAATATCAGCCACGGCCTGTAGAAACAAAGGTATGTAAATTCATAGTTCTATGATGGATGCTGACAAATTATTGCAATCTTTAGCATTAAGACAGAAATTACAACCAAATGCATAAAAGAGATTACAGTGGGCTCTATCCATTTAGCATTAAGACAGAAATGGCAACTGCCTCTTGCATGATTGGGCTTAAAAAATCTGATGATAATTCAACATAAACGAATTTCTCACCTTAGAAGCTTGGATATTTGCATGATGCACCTTGCTTCCAGATTCACGAGTGAGGGAATCCTCTGCGCATTTCATATTGTACACAAATGGTCATTACAATTTACAAAGTAACATAATTCTGGAGCAATAGACATGCTTGATGATATTATTCATTTGGTTCATCATCCCAATAAAAACAAAGTCAGAATACTTTCCATGTCTAGTATGATAGTAGTAGTATTAATAAAAAGATTATTTTCTACAATACAGACACAGGATCCTTCCAGTCCATTCTTCCAATGATATTTCAGTGCTATGCAGACATGCATCTAATGATGTTCTTCCGTGACGATAATTTCCCACCATCAACATTCTTTTTCTTTATAAGTAAAATGGAACACAGAACTACAGTAAATAACGAACTTTAAGAATGGTTTAGGAAAGGTGAACTTTAAAGACTCTCCACATAACTTATGATTAATTATTAAAAGGTAAAAAAAAGGTTGGATGAAATCTAAACCTGACCACAAAAAGTTCTATTTAACTTATAAAACCTATTAGGTGCAGCATGTGACATTTGGGAATCACAAGCTCACTGTTGAAACTCATACTCCCTCCAACCCACAACTTGGTCCACTATGCAAAAACACATCAGATATGCATTAAACTTAAGCAATTGAAAAATAGACGGTGACAAATTGATGATACTTAATAGAAAAAACACATCACTTATGCATTACAGAAGTAGTAAACCCTAATCTAAGAAAGTTAGAACATACATCTTTCTGGAACTGAAGTGGAGATTAGCTGTACCACTTGGAATCAAAAACTACTACAACACCTCTACCTACTCCAATCTCTTAGTAAAATGCATACGATACTCATATATGCATAGCATTTCACAGTTAAACGTGTACAACTCTAACATCCAGTAAGATCAAGACTTAAAAGCATTATATAAACCAAGTCCGCTATCGAGTTTTCAGATTGGTAAACCTAATGATCTACAAGATCTTACTCTCACGAGTGTGAAAGAACTGTCTAAACTAGATCAATGTAAGCAGATATTAAGTAAAACAGGTACAAACTTCACCGCCATTATCAGATAAATCCGTAGCAAATCGTGAGATCAACAACTAATGTCTGTGAGTGAGAGATAGAGAGAGAGAGAGAGAGAGACTTACTGAGAACAAGAACCGGTGACTGCATATCTGGAGAGATGGAAGTGAAAAACCGTAGAGATCAGTTGTTGGAGTTGCAGAGTTTTCTCTAGGGTTTCTCTCTCTTTTGCTTTCTTTTGAAATGTGAAGGAAGACACGAGAAGAAACGTTGGCTGAATGAAAACTTGAAGTTGCCTTCTCTTTTTGGTATTCAAATTGAAATATGGGCTTATCTGAATAGGCCCACTAAGACAGCCCAATAACCCATTAGGGTATGGCTAGTTTTTTTTATCTTCTATGGAGTATGATTTTAAAACTATTTTTGGTTTTAATTTGTATGTATTTTCTATATTGTTGAGTATACATATTTTTATTATATTGCATTATTCAAAAAAAAATTACAAAACATCTTTAATGGTATTATTTTAAAATTTAAGGTTACAAGTTATTATAGCTTATACAATATTTGAAAACATGATAAAAATAACTTATAAGGCATTGTTTGGTAAAAATAAGTTAACTTAGAGCATTTCCAACAGCATTGCTATAATAGAAAATTTTGGGTTTTTTTCTCCTAAAGTGCTTCAACAGCATTGCTATACCATTTGCTAAAATAGAAAAAGTTGAGTTTTTCTTTAAATATAGAGATTTCTCTAAAAACTCTAAATGAGGAGAGAGAAATATTTTTTTAATTTATTCTACCAATAGCCTAATTACTTGTTTAAAAGATTTTAAAAAGTTTAGGGATAATAAATTTAGTGTATACTTTAATAATATAAGTGATGATATAATCTCCAAAATAGAAAAGTTGTTGGAGATGAAAAAGAAAGGTTTTAGAGATTTTGATCTTTCATTTTCTATTTTAGAAAAATTATAGCAAAACTGTTGGAGATGCTCTTATAAGTTAGCTTATAAGTCAGATATGGACCATAAGTTTTATAAGCTAGCTTTTTGAAAAAGTTACTCTCACTAACATTTTGGTGACTTGTGGAACTTTTTATTATTTTGTTCCAAATATACTCTTGCTAAGTTTTATAGTACTAATTTTCAAACATGTCTTTTTTGTCCTTTTACAGTCATAAGCTACCTTATCAGCTAGTTTTTGTCAAACGTAATTTATTCATCAGCTACCTTATCAACCATAAGTTAACTTATCAGCTGGTCTGCCAAACATAACCTAAATCTCATTAGATTGTCTTGTTGTTTTAAATCTAAACGATCATCTTAAATATAATTGATTTTTTAATCAAATAAATCTACATCAAATCCCATCAATTGTCTTTAAATATCTCACACACTGAGCATGTTAAGCGAAAGTTTTGGACTGTAACGAGAATATATGTTTAGAATGATAATAATAATTTCGACTTATCGCATGTAAAAAAAACTTTCATAATCATGTCATCTAGTGTTACTCAAATTAATTACCATACCTGGTTAATTTGATGGATGGAGAAAATATCAAATTATTTATTAACAGATTATACCTCCCTTTTTTCATATCTCACTTGCATGCATTCTATAGAAGTATATGAATAAAGTTCAAATAGATTTAAACAAGATGGATGTATAATATGTATGAAAGTTGCATGTGTAATCACAAAGACCTTTTTGCAATCTCATAATATGTATGATGTTTATTTTATAACATTAACTTTACCATCAACCTACTTACCTCTTGTTCTCATAGTTTTTTTTAATGGAAGGAAAACAAAAGATTTCTAAAAAAATCTTAACAAAATGTGTTATCGAATTTTTTAGGAAGAAAAGGAAAAGATTTAGAAGGATAAGTCTCCATTTTTTTCTTATAAAAGTTATCATCCCAAAAATGGGCTGCTTTGGAGGGATAATTTTCCCCTCCCCCTTTGTTTTCCTTTCCTCTCTTTCATTTCCTTTCCTTAATTTTTAAACTCAAGAATAGCAAGAAGTTAGGATCTTCTATTTTGTTTATCACTTTTATTAAAATAAAGGGGATACTTCTCTAAAATGTATAAAACTATACCCAGAAAGTTATTGTGTGTATACACCTACCAAAAATGTTTTTTGATGTATCAAACTTTTTTTTTGTTATTGTGTGCATCGTGACTGGTTAAACCGGTCACCTGCAGTTGGGACTGTGGTCGGAGGTGATGGGGGGCGGCGATGGTGGTTCTAGGCAGTAGTGCTTCTGGTTGGTGGTTTTGGGCAGCGATGGTGGTGGTTCTCGACGGCAACAACGATGGTTTTGGACGGCGATGATGGTTCTCGACGGTTGTGGTTCTGGGTGGTGGTTATGGGCCGTGGTGGTTCTGGATGGTGGTGGTTCTGGGCGGAGACGGTGGTGGTTATGGGTGGCGATGGTTTTGGGCAACGACGGTGGTAGTTCTGGGTGGTGATTCTCGACGGCGGCAATGGTTATCGACGGCAACGGTTCTCGATAGTGATGGTATTGACGGCGATGGAATCGAGAGATGGTTATAGGTGAAGAGACGATTGTTGGGTGATCTCCGGCGATGGTTTACTGGTTCAACCGGTAGCAAGTCATTTGATACACACAACAGCAAAAAAAAAAGTTTAATACATCAAAAAACATTTTTGGTAGGTGGATACACACAATAACTTTTTTGATATAGTTTGATACATTTTGAAGAAGTATCTCCTAAAATAAATGGAAAGAAAAGGGAGTAAGATATTGAGGGACCAGCTTGGGCGTAATTATAATCCCTAGGGGGTAAATTGTAAATTATCGATGGTAAGGGTGAACAAAGGTAAAATCTAGGTTCGAGCTTGTGTTTTAACAAATAAAAACCCTAGACAACAATCCATACTCCTTCCATCGTTTTGAATTGCTACTGGTGCAATCGATAATGGCGTTTTCCTCATACTGTCGACGCCTTGTTAATGGATCCTCTTCTTTGATCACTTCAAGGATTAGTAGCCATCAGACGAGATCCAAGCACTCTATCAGCCGTAAGTTTTTTATATTCAACTGTTGATTTCAAAATTCTCAGGTCCAATGGAATATATATTTTGGAAAAAGGTTATTTGAAGTTTGAAATCGATGTCGGAATGTATATTTATATTGATTTATGCAGACTTATTCGTATGGTAAGCATCTTCTTTTGAAATCAATCTAACAAGGTATAATGGCGGTGTTTCTAACCTGGACTGCGATTTGATGATTTGAGACTTCGAATTGAGATTAAAGCTCAAATTTTTTTTTGTTAATATGGTGTTGAATTTGATCCTGTTTTTAGTCATGGAGTTAGTGATTAGATTGAATGAAATGAACAACTAGTTGTAGATGCCAATTTGTGTATTTAGACTGGTTGATACTTTTGGTGAAAAGAAGTGGCTAACTACATTAATGCTGGGTTTTTATTCACAATTAAGTCAATAAAATCATGCATTTGAAAGAACTAGGTTAAAATCAAAATTGGAATGATGAAATAGTATAAGCACAACCGTCATCGACTCATCGTTGGCATTGAGAACTGTACACCAAGGACATTTTTAGCCCCAATGTATAATCATCCAGCACATGTTATCACCAGTTTTATCACTTTGAAACACCAAATGAGCTATTCTTTACCTACGATATGGGCTGCAGAGAGGAAACTAGTAGCTGCTCATTTTCGGCTTCTTCAAACTTTTAATCATATAATGTGGTAGTTATGGTAAGATGTTGAAATGTGTACATTTTCTGCTCATCAGTCCATATTTTATAGCATGGTATTAGAATCGTTAATGGATAGACTAGTGTGTTCTCTGTTATCCAAGATCCATTTAAGCAAAGAAAATCATAACAAGATGGTATTGACACAGGTGCTCAAACTCAAAGTGTCAGCTCCGATAGGCCACTTAGACAATTCGTCTTGGGTAAAGGGAAGTCTGCTGGTAGAAACTCTGCAGGTCGTATAACAATATTCCACCGTGGGGGTGGTGCAAAGCGATCACAGCGAACCATTGATCTAAAGCGGAACACTTCATCTGTAGGCGTTGTGGAAAGGATCGAATATGACCCAAATCGCACTTCTCGAATTGCTGTAGTCCGATGGGTGGAGGGTGCAGACGTTGGCCGCCAGAGGAAACCCAACGTGGTACAAGATTTTGCTCCATCCGATAAGATTTTACCTAACATGACCGTCAAAGGTCCTTTTGCATTTTCTTCCCTCCCCGGGATGCTGGAAAATAGAAACGTAACTCATTCCGCATCTAAGGTGGATCATGTAGTGGTTGGCCTCCCTAAAGGTACGGTTCTAGGATCAAAGAGCCCCTTTACTAGTAAAGTCGCAGCCGTAGGAAGCAAAATGGCGAGTGTCGATGATGTCTTTTTATCTGCCTTTTCTTCTCCAAAAGCGAAGGGAAAGAATGTACCTTATTCCTTTGTTAGCGCGTTGGGTTTGCCAAGAATGGCAGTGGCTGGAGCAAAACCTGATTTTTTCGTTCCACGAATGAAAGATGATGTTAAGGAAAATGAAAGTTTGTCTCTTAACGAGATCAAAAAGTGGGACAAGGATAGCATTGTCTGGGGGCATAAGTTGAAACGTAAAGCGGCTGTTTCTTGGCAGAGTCTTAGGCATCAAGAGATATTGGGGCTTGGTGGAGTGGCTGAGCTTAATAAGTCAAACCCGAAGGTGAAAGCAATGAAAGAGAAAAGTGGTGAGAAGTTTACAGCAGATCGTGCACCTGTAACTTATATATTAGCCACCCATCAAATGAAACCCGGAAAGATGGTGATGAACTGCGATTCGTCTAGACGTTCACAAAATGAGTTGCTGCATAGATACTGATAATGAGGACGGCTTACTCTCCGGACTTGTTGACTTAATCGAGATAAGCCAGGTTCATAAAGTTCAAGATGACTTGCTTTCATATTTGTAGTTTTTCTTATGAGCACTGTATGTTACTTTAGTTTTTTTTTCCTCTGAAAATCCATTCCCAGATATAATGCACGACAATGATCTAAGCTGTTGGCAAATTCTTTGTTCAACATTCTTTAGGTTCAATGCGATTACTTTCATACATGCCTTATTTGTGTACTAATTAGTGAAATGCTACTGATTAAGCTTCATGATATTTCTTGTTTGATAATATATATTTCCTGTGCATCTTCCCACCGAACTTGAAGACTTGGTGCTACATCCCCAATTCCCCATTGTGATGTTGAATCAATCCAGGCTAAGTAAGGGCTTGTTGTTAGCAACTTTATGAGCTTAATGAGACTTACAGCTTATTAGGTCAGCTATGTATAATTGTTTGGAAGTGGCTTAATGATATAGAAAGTAGCATATGTATGGGGAGAGCTGTATGTAGAAAGTGAAGTTTTTCTCGAGGCCTGCCTCTTCTAATTAAAAAACACATTCCTACCTATGAAAAAACCTCCCGAACATGAACTTTCACAATCTATAACAGACGACTTAGTCCACACAGACAACTCTATTCATACATGACTTGATGAAAAACCAACCAAACAACTCTTATGTTGGGTTCCAGAAAGAGGTTAGTTCACTTGCAAAACACAATACATTTGGTGGATTGATCTTTTGAGACAAGTAGCAATACTTGGATGGGATTATGGACAATGACCAAAATTCATCCATCATGTTTTATATGGGATGTTATGTCTTCTTTATTTCAGAAGGGTTAAGTTCATCCTGGGCATTGGATGTGTTATCCACAATAAGACTGTTTGTAGATCCATATCCTTTTAGGATGCGATTGGTATGTGGTATAAGACCCAGTCAAGATATGATATATTGTTCATATTGAAACAAAAAGCCATACGTAAAAATCAAGTCAAAAAGACCCAGTGTTCATATTGAAACAAAAAGGTATATGTAAAAATCAAGTGAAGTCATGCATTGGGCTTATGCTTTTACATATAGGTGTGCACATTTAGCCTACCACAAAATGAAAATTTGTCTTCTCATGCTTGACACGACAATTAGAGTGAGACGTGACAAAACTGATAATGTAGTTCTTTTTGCCCCACCAAGTATGGGAATAGTAATCGGCTAAAATACTAAACTACTCATGTCAAATTAAAATTTTAATTCATATCACAAAATTTTCATCTGCCTGACCCACTCTCACTGGTACGATCCACATACACAAAAGATTTCATGAATTTCCATTTTTCTTTAGAGGTTTTCTGCAATTCTTTGTAAACCTTGACCCGTCTATTTCTAAAAAGTTTGATTACTGGCAACCTTAACTGACCCCTCACTCACGAACCCGTCTTCAAGGAAACCTACACAAGGGGGCAATTTTTTCCTCACTCGGTGTATTTTTTATCGCCTCGGACATTTTTAGTGGAATCCCCTGTTAGGGAACAAAATTGTTGCTTGGTGGAACATAGAGTAGATCAACTGCTCAAACAAGAAACAAATGTCATATTTGACATTAATGATCTTTCTGTTTGCATTTTTTAACAAACAAAAACACAACCATCTACAAAATTACTAGCCTAGACCTTATTCTTCTAACCATTATTTCACGAAAAAAATAAACGTTATATTTGCTATGTTTTGCATTAAGGGATTGTTAAAACATTCTCATATGGAACAAGACGAAGAAAATGAATAAACAATTATTACCATGGGACGAATTTGCCAAAGGATCATCGAAATCTGGGAACCTTCTATACTACTCAAGAAGGATGGTGAGTCTTGTGGAATATTTCTAGAAAACTCTCCATGAAAAGAGCTTCAAGCCCTTTGTAAATAGTCTTTTACTTGATGGTTCTAGAATGTTCCTTGTACATATCTAGATAGTTGTTCTCTATTATGTTCCCTATAGTAATATAAATAGTTGGTGACCTCATTTGGCTCAACACACCTTAATGCATTCCTCTAAGCTCTTTTGCAATAGTCTTCTCAAGCAATACAAGTTTACTTGGCATTCCAATAATCTCTTGTGATCGATCTCTTTAATCGCGTTAATTGTTGATTGTCTCGGGAGTTTGGTCGACTTAGTTCAAGAACTAAGGTCGTGATCTTTTTACTTGCCTTAATTGGTGGTTGTTTCAGGAGTTAGGCTAATTTAGTTCAAGAACTAAAGTTGTGATCTCTTTACTTGCCTTCATTGGTGGTTGTTTCGGAAGTTTGCCTGACTTAGTTCAAGAACTAAGGCCACACGATCTTGTAGAGGCAAGTCAACATTAAGCTCACCAACCAATCCTTAGCCGACTAAAAATGTCATGGAGTTATTGTCGGTAAACCTTATGGCCATGAAAGCTTTGACAACATATGCATTCAATAATGGAGAAGATAAGAGTTTAACTATAAAACCACACGCATTGTGGCATGGTGGTTGAGGCTCAAGGGGATGATGTGAATATCCCATCTGCCCGAGGTTCAATCTCAAATGGACACAACAATTGTGTTGTTTGACATTTGTTAAATGATTTGATGCCAAATGAATAAGTGATCAAAAAGATTAAAAGGCTCTTATGATATAGTGCAAAATGAAATATGATTGTTTGGTAATTGTTGAAAATGAAGTTATTAAAAGGGTTTTGGAATCATTAAGAGATAAAAAAAATTATCAAACAATATTTACCTCTTAACAAACAAGTGATCACAAAGATTAATGGAACTCTTAAGAGGTAACAAACAACCCCCAAGTTTGTCAAGACTAATCTCTTAATAGCTATAGTTTAAGGAATTAGCCCTAGACACCCTTCCAAAAAAAAGGATTTCAACTATAACCCTTAAGCTGCGATCTCAAGTCTTGTTTGCATGCTTCCGGAACTTGTTCATCATAACCAATACACCACAACCTAGGGGATGTTTGGGATTGCTTAGTTAAAATGGCTTATATTTATCTACTTACTACTGGTTGGAAAAGTTTTAAAAGCTTTTATTTAAGAACTCCTTATCTACTTGTTAGTGCCGCAATAAGCATTTTATCCAAACACCTAAAATTGCTTATTGCTAGTTGAAACAGGCAAACAGCAAATAAAGAGTTCTAGTAAGCAATCCCAAACACACCTTAAATCAACATCACCAAACATAACCTCTAATAACAGTGCATGAACAATACCCATGAAACACAATATCTCAAAAATCACCAGTATCCAAGAAGCACATCAACATATTTGAGCAATCTTTAACAATTTTTCTTATACAAATGTAACACCCATCTAAAAAAGATTCAGAAAAAGAGAGATTCTTCTTCTTTAAACCAACCTAGCTCCTAAACATAATCATATCAAAAGACAGCACATCTAAATCTCCCTAAAAACACCATAACATTTAATTTGTCCCTACATCACCAAAAAAAGGTGAACAGATAGATACAAGGAGAATGAAGAGGTTGTTCAACAACTAAGCTTTCTTTGGGGACTTGGTTGATTTGGATGGAGATTTTGCAGGTTCCTTTGTAGCCTTTTCATGTGACTTCTTTGGCAAAAGAACTGGGTTGATGTTTGGTAGAACACCACCATGAGCAATTGTCACACCAGAAAGAAGCTTTCCAAGCTCATCATCATTCCTCACAGCCAACAAAACATGCCTTGGTATGATCCTGTTCTTCTTGTTGTCTCTAGCAGCATTTCCAGCCAACTCCAACACCTGAATCCCAATTCCAAATTCACACCATGAACAAAAACATCCAAAATTGAATCTCAGAAAACCAACTTTTATCATGTGATTTCAGTGATGATTTGATGAACAAAATCATCTAGTTCATTCTAGAATATCAAAATTAACCCCTAAAAAGTCTCATTAAGTCTTCTAACCTAATTGGAAACCAACATTATCATGTGATTGCAGCCATAATTTGGTGAACAAATCATGTAGTTCATTCAAAAATATCAAAATTAACCCCTAAAAAGTGTCATTTAATGAATAACCTAATTGGAAACCAACATTATCATGTGATTTCAGTCATAATTTGATAAACAAACTCAATAGTTGCCTTAAAAATCAAAAATAACCCCTAAAATGTTGCAATCAACATTCTAACCTAATTGGAAACCAACATTGCCACGTGATTATTTGATAAACAGACTCGTGTAGTTGAATCAAAATTAACCCCTAAATCGTTTCATCAAATCCCCTAACCTAATTGGAAAAAATCAACACCGAATTAAGCTTATTTGAGCTCGATTCCACTTTTTAACCTAAAATCACTCGCAATTATAGATCACTTGACCTCAGATTCACAACATCAACGAGACTAATCCACATTTTCTATCAAAAAAAAACAACAAACATTTAATCGCATATCCGATGCCAAAATCAAAACCGCCATAACAAAACCCTAGAAAATTTTTGGGGAATACCTCAGCAGCAAGGTACTCGAGAACGGCGGCGAGGTAGACCGGAGCACCGGTGCCCACACGCTTCGAATACCGGCCTTTCTTCAGGTAGCGGCCGATCCTGCCGACCGGAAACTGCAAACCGGCCTTAACGGAGCGGGTAACCGGCTTCTTCTTGGGACCACCGGCCTTCCTTCCGGCAGCGCCCTTTTTCAACTTCCCACCGGTCTCCATTTCAACGGCCGACGACTTGTAGAGAGGCTTAACGAATGGAAAATGGATAAAATGGTTAGCTTTTTGGGGGATTCTTTCTTTGTCTGAATGAAGGTAAGAGAAGAGAGAGAGAGAGGGAACGTAAAGATAGGAGAGGGAGAAGGAGTGGGGTGCTGATTTATACGGTTTTGTTTGTTTTGGCGATCCTGGTGGTTTTTCTGTTGTGGCCGTTGGATTGGGTTTTGATCGGGTGGTTGTGGTGGGATTAAGCGATCCGTGTGATTGGGATTTGGCCAATCAGAGAGAGGCATGGGAAGTTTATGTTTTCTTGGATGAATGAAGTCGGGTCACGGGTGTGGGTCTAACTTGACCCGAATAGCCATATTGGTTAGAATTTTAGATCTGTGATTTTGTTCTATTGTCGTCACGAGGATGAGATATTTCATTTTGAACGATTAAGTTTTTAAATGTTTTTTTAAAATAACAAGTTATTAGAAAATTTGTTTTGATTGATTAAGTACCTAAAAATTCTAATAATTTTTTCGATAACAGAGTTCCACGTATTAAAGAGGTAAGGCGGGGGGGATCTTTTCTTCCCCGTCCTTTTTTTAATTGCATTGGAAAGTCTGAATGTGGCTATAAAATCAATTATGGCTAGCAGGCTATGAGTAGTTTCAAAGGTGTGAAGGTTGGTCACGATGGTATCATTACTTCTCATTTGCAACATGTTAGTTCGAACCCTAACATGTTAGTTCGAACCCTAACCGATTTGCAACATGTGAAGGTTACTCACTTCTCATCCTCCCCCGTTTCTCTCTCAAATCGGTTTTCTTCCTTTTGGTTCAAACCCTAACAAGTTTTGGGGGTTTTTCTCATAGCAATCGAGTATCTTCTTATACAAGTTCGTGATCACAGCTCCAACTGCTAAATCAAGATGTTCGTCTTCTTCCTTGGAATCTCAATGTTTTGTGAGTTTTGCTCAAGAATCAAGTGGTAAGTTCATCATACTCTTTTGCAGGTCTTTTGGTCAAATATACCACCGGAGTTTCTTGAAACAATCGCGAGGAAACTAAAACTTCATGAGGATGACGCCTAATTCAAAGCTGTTGTATAGCATGCGAACTGCCGTCCCAAAAATCTCTAAGGGGCCGTTCAGTTTGCCGGAATGGAATGGTTTTCGTGTAGGGATTTGGATTTGGGAGGATTTGGAATCCTTTTACGTGTTTGGTTTGAAGGATTTGGAATTGATTTGAATCCCCGTGATTTATAAAAAAATTATTAAAATTTATAAAAAAATATAAAAATAATTAAATTACTTTTTATTTAACTAATATTAGAAAACAAATGTTTTTAACATATTTTAAAACACTGTTATATA
>LUCG01222515.1:0-17225 GCA_001633085.1 Carthamus tinctorius
GCGGATGTGAACACGGCGGTGGTGGAAAACCTGAGATTGCGGTTGGCGGAGACGGAGGCACGGCTGCAAAGAGCTAGGGCACGAGAGGCGGAGCTCAGCAAGAAGCTTTTCGAGATGAAACGTTTCGTCTCTGTAATGGAGATTCTTGAAACCTATCTCAAACAGAGATTTATCGATCAACAACATCAACTTTCCCAACTCATCTCACAATCTGCGGTACCAAAATAACTTTTCAGTTTTGAATAAAAGCTATTAAGTGTATGGTTTCCATGGTTTACTTGCGGTATACGTTCATGTATGTCTATTTGTGTATAATAATAGCTGAATTTGCACTATTTTGTCTCTTTATTGATGAATCTGATGTTATAGGTTTCATATTTCTCTGGTTTACCAACTTGCATTTAACCTAATTCCACAAAATTATTGCTTAAACTTGTAGCATTCTGCACTTGTTGGTTCAGACAGTGGTGATGGTAAATGGCTTTGTAAGATGAGTTTTTTGAGTGCCTTTCTTTATGAAACCTTTATCTAGTGCTGGGGACATGGAATATATGGTTTCTAATCTTATTGGGAGCCCATTTATGAAAGAAGAAAATAGCAGATTTGAGCCAATTCAGTTTCATAGCTAACCTTCCCATTAAACTGTCAAGTTATGTGAGTGATATGTGTAATTGGTGGATATGTAGAACTAGAATAGTTTTTCTCTTAATTACCATGTCAAATATGAATTTGTTATGAATGATGGTGGCAGATTCTAGGTTGACAGAGTGTTAATAACAATGCAAGGATACCAACTGAACATGGTCCTTCTGTGGTGAGGACTGAGGAGTAAAGGTCTTTGTCAAAAACTTTTCGCATGGTGTCTTCATGAAAACAGTCCCCCTACTCTTTGGGACTGCTCTTTTGGATAGAGAACAAGTCTTTATAGTTTGGTTTAGTTTGGTTTGGTTTGGTTTGATTTGGTCCTTCTGTGGTGAGGAGTAAAGGTCTTTGTCAAAACTTTTCGCATGGTGTCTTCATGAAAACAGTCCCCCTACTCTTTGGGACTGCTCTTTTGGATAGAGAACAAGTCTTTATAGTTTGGTTTGGTTTGGTTTGATTTGGTTTATGGTGGGCAGTAAAGGTCATAATCTGGAAATTGCAATGTTATACCCTTCCTATGTACTGTCAGAAGATATGATATGATCTCTTGTCACATCATGTTAAGTAGCTGTTCAGTCATTTTTGTTGATTAATATGTGGTTCTGGCTTCTCAAAGTTTAGGCATTAGTTTGAAAATGGCATTAGTTTGCAATGCAATATTTGGGGAACATTCTTTGATTTAAGTTATTATGTACTTATATTTTGATACATGTTAACTTGTGGTCAATGTTCTATTATAAGGATTAGTCTTTTACCCATGAGCATAAGAGTTTTTATGAGTTCAGGAGGTAGTACAGTATGGAGCATAGTTTGGGAACAAGTATTGGTATCACTTCTCATCCAACGGGTGATAACCACTTCTCATGCTTCTCACATTAACCTAAACTTCTCACCGGAACCCAACGCTATACACACACACACATCCATACATGATGATATCTCTCCTATATTTGATCAAATAGAGTTCCATTATTATGCAGTTATATATATAGGGTTGGGTTCCAGTGAGAAGTTGAGGTTAGCGTGAGAAGTGGGTATCAACCGTTGGATGAGAAGTAGATGCACATTAGGATGAGATGCACCTAGATAAGATGCATCCGATCAATTCCCTTTTAAAGCACAATTCATGGGAAGGCATAGAGATTAAGGGTTCAGATCCACTTCTTGTCGTTAACTCAACTTCTCACACGATCCTACGCCTATATATATGCTTTGTATCATGGTAAACCCCACCCTTCGGCTTCCTATCTCTTGGAAAGTAGACTTATGTTTTGGACAAAAATGTTTTAGGAGTGTGAGGAACTCGTTACGAGAATCAGAGTTCGTTTGGTTTGTAGGGATGGAATGAAATGGATTAGATTTCATGTAGGGATTTGGATTTGGAGGGATTTGGATTTGAGTTGGTGGGATTTGGAATGGATCGAGAAGAAATGGATGGAAACTCCTAACCCTAACCCTAAATCAAAATCAAATCCATAACCTACCATTGTGTGGATGGCCATCGTCTATATGGGAACATAAACGGGAGGAAATGAATGGCTTAGCAAAACACGGGGTGGCCGACTGCAAGCCATTAGCCATTGTCGTTACCGTGTGGATGTATTTGCAGGCATCTTTTTCAATTCATTCATTTGTAGGCTTCGATTTCAATTCGTCCATTTTGCAAGCTTTTGCAAGTAGCCCTCTCTCAAATAGGATGGCCCAGGAAGAAATATTGTGCTACCATGTGTTGCAAGCACAACAACGTTATCATGACAGTAACCCATTTCAATCTTTTTAACAGTTTATATAAATGTAAAAAGATACTACCGTGGTTCAATCTTTTTAACAGTTTATATAAATGTAAAAAGATACTACCGTGGTAAAGATGAAGGGAACGGGAAGGAGAAAGATATTAGTGGGTTTTGCTTGTTTTAATGTTCATCAAGATATATAAAGTGGGTTCAAGGTTAGAAGAGTAGATAGAGAAAGAGTAAGGTGAAATTAGAGAGTCGGTTTACTATAATTTGGGTTCAAGGTTTGAAGGGGTAGGGTGGGGGGACGTGGGTAAAAGGAGACAAAAGCACCTGAATTGGAATATGAATTATGGAATACCAGAGTGTCGAGTGTCCAAGTCTGAAGAGGCGAAGAATTCAACTCCGCCTGACCATTTCTCAATAAAATGTAATCTGTTATCAATAAAATGGATTCAAATCGATGTTGTTTTCTCGTCGCGCAACTTTCTTGTCATTTAGGCTCTTTCCTGTTGGACAGATGAAAGTAAAGGTGGCAATTTCCAACACGACCCGCCAACCCGACACGACACGACATGAAGATAAACGGGTTTGGGTTGAGGTTTTGACCCGCGAACCCATGAACCCACCTATTTCGCGGGTCGTGTTCGAGTTGACCTGTCGGGTTGACGGGTTGATCCGCGAACCCGTTTATCTTTAATTAATTTTTTTATATTCTTTATATATTAAAAATAACATTTTGACTTTGAGCGCCAAAATATCCCTAACATCGGTAACATGCCTAAGCCCTAAGCTGACTAAGTCCAAATATCCCTAACCCTAAATCAATTTCGCTCGACACTCAGATTCAATCGCTTTAGTAATTTGGATTTGGTTGTATTTTTTAACTTTGGTAATTTCGATTTGGTTGTAGTTTTGAACTTTGGTTGTATGTTGAACTTTGAACTTGGTTGCTTTTGCACTTTTGTAATTTGGATTTGGTTGTGTTTTTTAACTTTTGTAATTTCGATTTGGTTGTAATTTTTTAACTTTGGAAACATTTGACCTGACAACCCGTTTATGACCTGCGAACCCGTCTCCGAACCGTCGACTTGCGAACCCGTGACACGACTCGCGACACGACCCCTCACGGGTTAGGATTGAAGATTTCGACACCATTAGCTAAACGAGTCGTGTCATGGGTTGCGGTTTTTGACCTGCCAACTCGAACATGACCCGATTACCATCCCTAGATGAAAGCAAGCATATTGAAAAGTAGACAATTGCATTTGTGGTTTTATATTTGGGCTTTTTCATTAGTTTGTTTTTGGGACCTCAAAAGAGAATTAAATCGGATCCCGAATCTTTTATTTAAAGACTAAAAATAAATTTTAAAGCTAATACGTGAACTAATATTTATTCGCTTTTTGGGCCCTAATCGAGTATCTAACCCGCCCTATGGGCGACCCTGATTGTACGGGTTCACATATGAACATATAGTTCAGATGCGAATCACATTGGTTCACATATGAACCTGTTTGTTGTCTAATTGTAAAAGTTGTGAAACTACCCCTTTATTTTTGGAATAGCTGCAAATTGTATGTAAGGTTAGAATTACTTTTCTAATTCTCATATATTAGAGAGAGAGAGAGAGAGAGAGAAAGGTTTAAATGAGAAACATAACATTTTAAGAAAATGTGAGAAGCAATCTCAGCCACTCATCCGGTTAATAAAGGCAGCTTTGACCGTGGTCCCCCCCCCNCCTCCATGATCACGTCCATCGTAACCGAATATGTGTGGTTGAGATTGCTCATCGCTTGCTCTTAAATTGACATGTTTCTCGTATGAACCTCTATATATATATATTAATAATCTCTACCCTCCCATGAATCGCATCAATCCTCCGTGATCACGTCCATCGTAACCGAATATGTGTGGTTGAGATTGCTCATCGCTTGCTCTTAAATTNCTGACTCGCCCCCGACTACGTGTCCTTCGGAACCTTCGCCCGCCCGCCACCACCTTGAAGGGAATCTGTGAATGTAAACGTGAGGACAAAGGAGAGCGTGTCACGTATCCGGACTTTCACAGGTCGTTCGTGTATTATTCGGAATGAATAACACACAATTCATGATAAATAATAAATGAATCTTGAATTCATGTATTATTCATCTTGAATGCTTAGATTATTTATTTTGAATGCTGTATTATTCATCTTGAATGATATACTATTTATCATGAATGATGTTTGTACGTGCACCTTTGTTGTTCATACTAAATGTGGACACCTAGGGACATGTGTTGCGTTCTCAACTGTCCTCATGTTCGTAATGAAAAATGAATTCATAACCGAACTCAATTGGTATCACAAAAATAATTAAAACGATATTACTAGTCTCTTTGATGAAACAAGATAATTCAGTTAATGAATGAATATAGAAGATATATATGATTTGAAGAATCTATTCATCATCTTCATTCCAATTTGTACTTCTCCATGATGGAGTTGATAGATACAAACTATACATTATACAATATATATAAAAATCTTTAATATATGATTTACAACCTTTTGGAGCTTCGAACTTTCGTCTTAATCGGCAAGAACCAAAACTCGATCATCCGAAGAGAAAAAAGAGAACGAAAAAAAAATAGTATTTTTCGCACGAAAACGTCGGTGAAATCAACCTCTGGACGATGATGCTCGACTGCTAAACGTAAAGACATAAGCAGCATTTTGTCCACCGATAGCATCTTCGATGCTGCTCAGCGTAAACCATCGACCCCAGATCGAGCTTGTGACATCGGCAAAACACAAACAACGAGATATTGTGTACACAAAAAAGAATTCCGAGAAGACGACCGATCTCGATCTTGACCAAGTCGTCATCCCATAACGAGTTCCCGATGACGATTGAGTTCTTTGAGATACGTTTTACACGTATAATCCTCGAGATCGCAAGTGTCTGCAATTAGTGATCTCCCGTCAAACGTTTTCTGTCTCAATTCCACGACCCCGCTCTCCCCCATTAGTATCTGTAGAACTCGTTTTATATTTGGGCGCATATCCGGCATGTGATGAATGCATGATGAAGCAACCAACATTGCTCGTTTTACTTCCATAGGTTTGTAGGCGTCTCCTAATCGAGGATCCACGAGTCCATTTACGTCACCTTGCTCCAGCAATGGTTTTGCCTGTAAACACCCGAAAAAATGAAATAAAATTTTGATAATAATTTGCAAAGATTCAATTGTTTACTACAACAAAATTGAGTTTATAGACAAAAAATGTCTAAAGTCTCTTAAAGAGGTTGCTTTGTAAGACTTATGGTTTATAAACCCAAGGATTGTGAAGAAGATATTACAATAAGTTTTTGTGACTCATTGGAACTTCTTAAAACAGTTTTAAATGAGAGGTCATTTTGAGAAATGTCATATGCACATGCCTTTTACAAGACTTTTTCTTTCATACAAAAAAATTAATAGAATATTTAATTCAAGAACGTCCTAAAAAAGCTTGTTAACTTGTACAAAAAAACTTATTATAATACTTCTATATAGGACACAATTATTTGATCTTGTATTACATTTCCCTTATTAAGACACTTAAACATTAATTTTTGTAGTGGCTTAAGTTACCCATATTACGAGGCTTTGTCGACGTGAATCAACAGCACGGCGACCAGTGATAAGCTCGAGCAAAAGAACCCCAAAAGAGAAAACATCGGTCTTTTCGTTAATTACTCCATGCATGAAATACTCGGGAGCCATATATCTAGAGAACAAGTTGGCAAAAACGTCAGAAAAATGATTATCTGCTACTAATGAATTTACGAAAGGCTGAAATTTTTAGTACCCAAAAGTCCCTTCAATCGGGGATACAATTTGTTGAGCCCAACTTTCCGGTAGCCATTTTGCTAGACCAAAATCGGATATCTGATCGAACAAAAATAATCAAAAATCAAACCAAATTAAACGAACACGATATTATTAAAAGTATGAAACTAAAGAGTCTTATATAAATAATAATATATAGAATATAGAAATTAATGAACCTGGGGTTCATAGTCTTCGGTCAATAAGATATTAGAGGCAGTGATGTCCCGATGAATTATGCGTTTGTTACAGTTGCAATGGAGATACTGCAAACCTTCTGCGATTCCAATGGCAATCTTGAACCTTATATTCCACTCCACACCCTCTTCTGAATCTGAAAATTTCAATACCAATTAATACAAGAATATATTTTTTTAGATGATTTGTTGTAACAACTTAGGCAAATCCCATATCGTCGTGGACAGGAGAGATGTTGGGTTCATAAGTAAACTTCGGCCTCCCAAGACAACAAGGCGTTTTAGGGCCATAAGCATGACAAGTTCGTGGAACTCTGCACTTAAGCATGCTTGGATGGGAACCAAGATAGGTGACCCCCTTGAGAAGTTCTAGCCAAGTTGCCAGAAACAAAGCAATGAACCAGTAGAACAAATAAGGGTGACTTTAAACCTAAATGGTCGTCACTTTGACCCATTTGGAGTTAAGAGGGCCTGCCACATATGAACAGAAGGCTACCAACAGGGCCAGACTAGATGCGAAAACAAAAAGCCAGAGTAAATTATGATTTCGGTCCCCATGCTTTAGAAAATATGTTTTTCATCCTTATGGTTTGTAACTGTTTGCTATTTTCATTCCTGGACTATATCTTACTCTAAGTACAAGGGACCAAAACAATAAAGAATTCTAAACCATGGGTATCAAAACAAAAGTAAATTGTAAATCGTAAAAACGAATATCGCAATGAATTACAAACATAGAGATGAAAACCACAATTTGTAAAACATACAACAAAAATTGCAACTTTTAACAAACCATACACACACAAAAACGTATTTTGCTCTTTCGTTTACATGACAAAATTATGTGACATCAACTAAAGTAGAGATTCACCGTGTATAGTTTTCTAGTTTTTCTAAAATAGAAAAGCTAAGAACATCTTTAACAACTATGTCAAAGTAGAGATTTTGAAGACAAGGAAGTTATTTTTACTCCAACCTAAAGTGTATGCTAAAATAGATTTAAAAAAAAAAGAGAAAGTAGAAACCTTTAAATTTGGAGAAATCTCTAGGACCATGTCCACTATGCTATCTAAATTTTTTCTAAAATAAAGTATAAAATGTAAAAATATCTAAAAGAATTACATGAACTCCACACAACTATTCTATTTTAGCAATTCTAGTATTAACCATATTACTAAAATATAGAATACCATTAATAAAATATTATTTCTGTCTACTAAACATTTGTTTTCGATATCTTTTATTGGTGGAAAAAATTAATATATTATTTTCTCTCTTAAATGACAATTTTACCTTTAATAATAGAATGAGTAATTAATTTATCCATCTCATAGTTAAGGGTAGAATTAAAAAGTAGTCGGCAGTCAGTTATTTTTGAAACTTGAGGCTTACTTTGACATAAACTAAAATAAGAACACAGCCACTTATTTCAGGGACAAATGGGACACATACAATTTCTCTTTTACACTATATCAAAACGTACTGGACTATTGGTGCTCAATATACGCCCTCGTATACATATATACTTGATTAGATCAAAGGGGCCGGAAACCCCTCTTAATTAGCATATTCATTAATGCATGTTTTATGGACATCATAACAGTTATGACGGTATATATATATAAAGAGAGAAAGAAGGATAGCTTACTATGTAGTAAAGTTGCAAGGCTTCCATGAGGTGCATATTGGAGAATAAGATACAAATCATTATCAGAACTGAATCCAATCAATCTAGCAGCATTTGGATGGTTGATATGTGCAATGATCCCAAGCTCTGTTAAGAAATCCCCAACTCTATCTTCATCTTTCTTCTCTTTCTTTGTTATCTTCTTCACCGCAACAATTTGACCGTCCGGTAAACATCCTCTGTACACTTCCGCATGCCCACCTTTTCCCAGCAAATTGTCTACCACAACCAATTTTATCCCAACTCAAAACCACCGTTACACAACCATAAAAAAAATTCAAACCAAACCAACCCAGTATATCTGACCAAAAGGAAAGAAGTACCATATCATAGTAAAGGATAGTTAGTCTAGTGGTATAGGGCCGTTAGTAAAGTCTAGCAGGTCAAACATTTCAACCTTATCAAAGATAGATGAATACACATATCAACTATTATAAATATATTTTTAGTTTATATAAAAAGACGACATTTAAAAAGTGTGTGAAAAGTTGGAGAAAAATATATAAAAAAAAAGAGATCATAAAAGAATGGTGAGTTGTGCTCCAAGAAGGACTTAAGATCCAATATTATATTTGGTGTGTGTTTCAAAGTCAGGGACTGTTTAGTTATTGTATATAAATGTAGGGACTTAATATGTAAGTGTTGATATTGTTAAAAGATGATTAATAGAACATCATCACATGCTGCATCATGCCCATGTATATTAATGTGATGGGATGGATGATGATTAATGAAGAACATGTGGGGTTTTTTTGATTATTCTTTTTACAGAAAATGTCTAGTGAGAGTGCATGCATTCCACCCATTAAACAACACAGATTTTGTCTTTTTAGATCCTCAAAGTCCAGGTGCACTGCCTACTAAGGTCCATTAATTAATTCTTTTTGATAACACTGGATTTCCAGGTTAGTTTATGCGTATCGATTAATTCTTTGGGTAAGCACGATTAACTACATCACACGCAAATTTCCATACCCACAAAAGCTTTGGCCGTGAAGATGAGATTTCCGTTGTTGGTAAACGGTTATTAAGTTTCTTGTTCGCTATTGGTAATCATGTGGTCCAATCGTTAGCTTATTTAAGCAGATGCCCTTGCCTCAAAGCACATGAACCTTAAGGCTCCCTTTTAGGATACATATGCATCCTAATACACTACTCACTCAACGAACCAAAAACCAGCATCCTATTAAAGATGCTACGTTAAGTTCATTAATACAGAGTTAAGTGACCTACAAATTTTATCAAGAAAGTTGGACAAAAGAAAAAAGTAAAGCATCAAATTAGGTTCTTCAATTTCATATTAACAATTTATTGTAACATCTTTAGGTAAAAAAATCCGTTTTTTTCTCCTATAAACTTAAAGTTAGATTAAATACTCATGATGTGATAAAAACCGATTTTATTACAGTAATACATCATTCCTGATAAATATATGATTGGAATTCATCCGAAATTAATAGATGGAGAAATAATGAAATTAATATTTTTTGGCATAAAGTGCATTGCAATTGGTTGGGGTGCAAGTGTGAAGTAGACACAACACCTAGATTTGATTATAACGTATGCTCTTCAACTAGTTCAAGTGTCAGGTTCTTTTGCCCCCACCAGATTTATCTTTAACTTCCATTTTGGTTGCAACTCAAATCAATCTTATAAGATTTTTTATTTTATTTTTATAAAAAGATACGTTAAAACAACAACTTCTTTTACAATTCAGAATATTAATCTCTTTGGCCATGAGTAGCGGTTGCCTTAGGCTGGGCGGCTTGGCCAGCGGGCTTAGAGGCCTTTCGATACCCAGCTGACGGGCTTCCGACGGGCTCGTGCGAGCGGTGTGGCCACACCAACCTACCCTCTCCTCTCCCTATCTCACATTCTTTTTTTTTAATTGTATTGAGTATTTGGATTGTAGGGTTCGGGTACTAATAGAGAGGACTCCAAAGGACTTATAATGGGTTTATGGTAAAGTTGATGTGGCGCTGATGTAGCGAAGGGCTCAGAGAGCTCAATACTGATAGGCTTCGTAACTTCCTTATAATTTCTTTTAGAAAAATATTTAAAGAAAATTATATTTAATTCTAATTAGTTTTTCAGATTCAAATATTAATTATATTATTAAAAATGTTTAACACAATATTATTTCTGAACATTTAATTTCAAATAAATGTATTGATGGCAATAATTAGAAAAACCCATTTATATCTTTTAAGCAATTATTTTTGAATTCTTCAACTTTAAATATTTTTTTCACCTCTCCTACGATCCTACTTTTCCATTTGGATGAGTTTCGAAGAATTTGTTGATACAAAAATTAGGCCATAATCCTTATTTCTTTTCCAATCTTGTTTCTTAGCGTATAATTTAAACTCTCAATCTTTAGTTATCTTGAAAGAGTTTTAATCACTTTAACAATCGGTCACAATCAAACACTTATGTATCTGTTTAAACGTCCAAACTAATGAGACAAGAAATAAAATCTATGCACCTCTTTTCTAGAGTAAATATGCTCGTTTTTCATATAAAAAAATTATCATACCAAGAATATATATACAAGTGGTATTACTATTATCACATCATATATATTAAATCATATATGTTTTGTCTTTCTATAACAATCCTTTTGTAAAAGTTTCAACCATTTTAACAAACTGAGTCAAAACACTCATATATCCATTTAAATATTCTAACTTTTATGACACACTAAACATAGAAACATGATAATACCAAGAATAGTCCAAATCTGTCTTTATATAAAAGAGAAACATGCCCTATAATATCAGATGATTATAACAATATGGTCCAAGTGCATGTATAAATTAGATCCAAGATACTGATGCACATTAATAAAAGTTTATATTTCTTTTTTTTAAGGATATCTGAGTTTTTGTCCTGACTAATCCCGACAAGGTTCACCGACAGCTAAAGCATGCTGTCCTGAGTTAATCCCCAGTAGCCACAATCCGGAAGCATCTGGATTCGAACCTAGGGTAAAAGGGTTAACAAGCCACTTCTTCCACAGTTCTTAACCAGTACACCATAGCCTTATGGTTAAAAAAGTTTATATTTTCATGAAGTTAAATTTACTACAAGGTTATATACACAATCATATTAAAAAAAATTGGGAAAACTTTACCAAGTTACGCATGCCTTAGAGGCTGGAAAGTCCAATTCATTTCCCATCATAATCCTTTCTTTAGATGAATAGTATTTTAATATTATTCTATATTGTTTCCATTTAATTTTAAGCAAATTATTAATAACATTTTCTTACCAAATTGTTCTTCTGTCATCTTTTCTGCATAATTAATTTAAATCCAGTGATTTACAAAGAGAAGCATTTAGTCATAGCAGTCACCACCATCACTTACCAACTAGGATTCTCCATGGATCAAAATAGTATAAATATTTAGCATATTTCGACCATTGAGTTCTAGCAACTAAGAGTCGTCACTACAGTAGTATAAACCGTATAGGACCTAGCAATTGTTAGTTCTACTAAAGCATTACAATAAGTTTATTGGACGTTTTTAGATATCTTAACAAGTTTTTTGGACATGTTTTAACAAGTCTATTAGGACACATAGAAATTTTAAGTATCCTATAAACCAACAATGTTGGAGCAGTAAGATTCCTGGTAAAGTCCATTTGTTAACAGCTTAACGGTTAATGGAATTCACAACTTGTTTGATTAGCTATACATACTACTTTCTAATGGCTTAATGGTATACAGACTGCTTCCAATTATGAAAAAGAACCTGTCAGTTTTATCCATTCAGCATTTATGAAAAAAACCAAGCAGTTAGGTTCTTCTAAGTGTGAGTAAACAGGGCCAGCATATATGGATCATAGAATAGTAAAAGTAAACACAGTTGGGAGGAAGGAATACAGAATACTTACCAGAGCTGAAGCTATTAGTAGCTGCCGTGAGTTCTTCAAAAGTGAAATTCCGCCACGAAGGTTTGGGCACGTAAAATTCGTTAAGGGTGGCCTCCGAGCTATGATTCCTGCCCAATTTCCTCATGAAACTCTTTCTAGAAAGTTCATATCCAGCCACCAACGGCCCTGTTGATAACCTCCTTAATGATTTCCGCTTCAAATTATCAATCAAAGTCCTCCACGGCACCGCCTCCGCCTGCGCTGTCTCCGAACTCGAAGACGCCAGATTCACATTGCCGTTGTTCTCCCCGTCGCCGTCCGCCGCAGCAGGCGGCTTGAGCGGCAAGCAGGAGCGTGAGGCGTACGCAAAGCTGCTTTCGCTCACGCTTCTACTTATGTAGCTACTGTTATCGGAATCTGAACCAGATCCAACAACTTCCAACACGCCTCTTGGAGACGATTGATCATCGCTTTCGTTCTCCTGATCCCGTTTGTTCTTCGGAGTTTCAACTGATTCCATTTCGGGGCTTTTTTGGCCTCTCATTATGCTCCTTGATATTCTTCGTGTTCCTAAACCACAAACACAAACACAAAATGGAATGTGATAATTAAAAACACATAGAAACTACAACAAGTTGGTGAAATCGAAGAAGCATTACCTTTCATTTTTGAATTTGGATGTGTAATTTCGAATCAAATCGTGTGAAGTTAGAACAAGAGTTGGGGGAAGTTGTTTGATATTGATTCAAGCAATGGTCATGATTAGTAGTAGTAGCGTTAGCGTGGGAGACAACGGTGGTGGTGGCGGTGGCGGAGAAAGGGAAGAGACGGTGGCGGAGAGAGGAATTGACGAAAATTGAATGGCAGAGAGAGAGAGAGAGAAGGGGAGAGAAAGAGTGTGTGTATGGGTTGAGAGGCAGATATTATTTGAAGGAGAGTGTGAGGAGGGAAGAAGAATGCTCTCTCGTTTATGTGTTGTCATTCAACCATTTGTCTATTTTTATACACCTTTTCCCAATAAAAAAGGGTAAACTGTTTTTCCTATTTTTTTTTCTTTCAAATTTTATACTTTTTTATTATTCTGTTGTTGTAGGATTTAATAAGGCCGTGCGTACCCCGGCCTTGGGTTCGGCGGGTTGGAAGCCGCCGGCTTGGCGGGCTCAGCGGGCTGCCGGTACGCCGACAGCGGGTTCAACGGTTTGCACACACCGCTTCTTTGTGTGTGTTGTGTGTGTCTATGGTGTGTGTGAGAGAGGGTTGGAAGGGTTGAGTACTAATCAGAGAGGGTTAATGGAAGGGTTGGAGAAAAGCTGATGTGACAGTGGGGTTGGGAGGATCGGGAGGGTTGGATACACATGGCCTAACGGTCTACCTTCTTGTAGAATGTGAAAAATGTTGGTTTTCTGTTTTTCGCATCTTTTTACAAGGATTGTTATCTTGTGGTTTGTATTTAGCTTTCGTCTTTCGTCTTTTTCACCAACGCTCATGTTTTTATGTCGTTAAGTATCATCCTCTGATTTGTCCCCTTTTTCCTCACTAGCACCACCACAAACGTTTACACCACCACCTCCATTTTTGCTTATACGCCTGCCACAACCCTATGTTTCTGTTTTCTGATTGTTGCTTTTTGCTTGGAGCTACCATTGTTGCTTCTACTTCTACCACCACATCATCATAGCCAACACTCTATTTTAGTGGTATGTAGAAATACAACTGATCCAATTAAAATTGACCGGTGATGATTGGATATCTAATTGTAATTGGATCACATTGAAAATTTTAACATCCATTTGGATCGATGGGTTCTTGGTTGACAATCTAGAACCGACCAAAATCGACGAACGAATCTGGTATCTATCTGATCATTATCCAACTACCCATCAAATTACCATCCAATTGTCATCCAATCATCATCCAATTACCCATCGGATTATCCATCAAAGCATAATTAATTTAATTTTACACACACACACACACATATATATATATATATAGAGAGAGAGAGGTGGGTTCATACGAGAACGATGTCAATTTAAGAAAACGCAAGGACGATTCTCAGCCACACATTTTCGATTACGGTGGATGTAATCACTGAGGATTGACACGATTCATGGAGGGTGGAAATGATTAAAGAAGGGTGACCCGGTCAAAGCCGCCTTTGTTGACCGGATGAGTGGTTGAGAATCGTCTTCGCGTTTTCTTAAAAAGTTGTGTTTCTCGCATGAACCTTTCTCTCTCTCTCTCTGTGTATATATATANAATTCAATCCAAAGAATTTCCAATAAGAACATCCAATAAATGGAAATGAATTGATTCAATCACCCTTTCGATTGGAAAAATCCAACATGCAGAATATTTTTTACATTTTTGTTGTATATTTGGTACTAATTGTTTTATATGGTCATTAATGTTCTTAAGCGTTCATATTTTTCTTCCCTAAAAATGTGACATCATACTTTAGTAACAAAATAACCAAAACGCGCTCATAAAAGGGGAAAGGAAGGAGGGCTTAATGAGAGGCAGTTGATGTCTGTAACAAGGGAGGGAAACCAAAACAATAACGAAAGGTTTGTAATCCAATAACCTGAATTTTTACAATTTGCCTAGACGAAAAATGTATTTAACTATTATTGTAATTATATTATGAGTAAACTACATTTTTTTTAATAAACCTTTCAATTAGCCCTTTTACCTTTTAATTTATTTATTTTCAAACCCTTTCACCATTCCTAATTTTCATTGGGCCAAACCCTCTTCTCAGATGTAATTGGAGGAATAGAATCCATTCCCGCTAAACCCATAGAAGCTTTTTCACCTCTCCATCTGGATTTAATGCAAACGTCTTCTCCAAATCAATTCCTTCAATTTTATGATTCTCCATATCGATTCACGTTGATTTTTCAAATTAAAGGTAAGTTGTTCTTCTTGATTCACTTGAATGTTCTTGATTTCAAAATGAAATCAAAGATGATTTCTCCCTTTTTTTATCGTTGTGGTTAGAATGATTTCTTGTTCTTCTTGAAATCGTTTCCAAAAGGTGTTTGGCATGATAAAATGCTTGTTATTAAAATATTACGAAAACTCATGCCTAGTTGCTTATCTAGTGATATATTAAAATATTCTATAAGTTAGATGAAACCGTAAATTATATCGTATATTTGAAGGTAAATGAAACTTCGAAATGATTTGTATTTTTTAATGATAACAACTTGTTAATTGACTTTTTTGATTTTATTTAGCAGATTAACTTAACAACTTCGATGACTCAATGAATTGTATTTTTTAAGTTAGATGAAACTTTAAGCTTGTCAAACTTTGTTTCTTCATTTTTTAGATAAGGTTCATCTAGGCTTCGCCTAGATTACATCCTTGGCAATATAGAACTGAAAGAAAATTCGGCCGTCTGAGACTAAGCCTGGCCACAAGATGCGCACGAAGGGATTCGAACCTGAGGTGAATGGAATACCATCCACATCCCCCACAGGTTTTCCCGCTACGCCACAAGCCTTGTGGTTAACTTTGTTTCTTCATTGATGAAACAAAATATACTATAGACATGAGCGGCTAAATGGTTAATAAATTATATGTTTTAATTCACTAGTGAAACAAGACAACAAATGCCAAGATACTACATTTTAGTGTTGAAAGTTGGAACCACATAAATTTTCTTCCACGTATTTGTTTTCCTTGGTGAAACAACAACGGAAGTTGATCCCTACACAACAATTTTTTAGTTTCTATAATAATTTTATATTAATTGACATTTATACCCTTTCTTTTTTTAATAAACCTTTTAATTTGTTTATTTTCAAACCCCTGCACCATTCCTAATTTTCATTGGTCCAAGCCCTCTTCTCAGGTGAAATTGGAAGAATAGAATCCATTCCCGCTAAACCCGTAGAAGCCTTTTCACCTCTCTATCTGGATTCAATGCAATCGTCTTCTCCAAATCAATTCCTTCAATTTTATGATTCTCCATATCGATTCACGTTGATTTTTCAAATTAAAGGTAAGTTGTTCTTCTCAATTCACTTGAATGTTCTTGATTTCAAACTGAAATCAAAGATGATTTCTCCCCTTTTTTATCGTTGTGGTTAGAATGATCTCTTGTTTTTCTTGAAATCGTTCCCAAACGGTGTTTGGCATGATAAAATGCTTGTTATTAAAATATTACAAAAACTCATGTTAGTTGCTTACCTAGTGGTATATTAAAATATTCTTTAAGTTAGATAAAACCTTAAATTGTATCGTATATTTGAAGGTGAATGAAACTTCGAAATGAATTGTATTTTTTAATGATTACAACTTGTAAATTGACTTTTTTGATTTTATTTAGCAGATGAACTCAACAACTTCGATGACTCAAAGTGAAGAAGATTATCTAGCTAGCTCAAAATTTGAATCATGTGATGCTTTATTAAAGAATGTTCGAGTACGTGTTATCTATTCGTGATTCAAGGAAAGACAAACATGTGATTTTGCAATGTGACCGAGGGGGTTTTTTCTCAAGATACACAACGTATTTCAAGTGAACGAAAATAAGCACTGGATCTCATTTAATCAACTGCCCCTTTCAGATTGTAGGCCAAAAGAGAAGTGATGGTGCTTGGTACTTTAAGGTAAAAGAGTTGACACATAACCATGAGCCGTCTATGGACAAGTCCGGGCATCCATCGTTCTGTCATTTACCATCTAAGAACATAAATAGTGTTAAAGAAATGAAGAAGGCTGGAATACCCCCAAGACAAATTCTTTCATCCTTGCGTCAACAAAACCCAAACCTACAGGTAATCTCTAGAACTATATACAACTTGAAGAGAAAGATTTTGCAGGGATAATTTAGGAAATCGGTCTAAGATCAATGCCTTATTCGAGGAGCTTGTGAAAGGTGGTTTTACATGTGATATTTCACATAACCCAGAGGGACGTATATCTCGTTTATTCATTGCACACCCTTTGTCGATTAAATTGGCCAAAGTCTTCTCCAATACCTTTTGTGATGGATTGCACCTACAAAACTAATAAATATAACATGCCACTCCTTAGTATCATTGGTGTTCATGCTTCAATACCTCCTTTTATTCTGGGTTCATGTTCTTGGAAAAAGAGGATGAAGAAAAATATATTTAGGTATTAAGTACGTTTAAGGAGATTATTGGAAAAGATAATCAACTGTAATGACCTAGAAACTTGATTAAACAGTTAAGTCAATCGATTGGTAAATTTTGTTAGCTT
>LUCG01222542.1:0-14316 GCA_001633085.1 Carthamus tinctorius
ACTTCTCTACTTCTCATATTTTTAGCACTTCTCATTTGAACCTAATACTATACATATATATATTATATATATAGTATTAGGTTCAAATGAGAAGTGCTAAAAAAATGCGAGGTAGAGAAGTTATCTCAACCATTCATCTCGGTCAACAAAGGCGACTTTGACCGGTCTCCCCCTTTAATAATCTCTACCCTCCCATGAATNNGGTGGAGATCACTTCTCTACTTCGCATTTTTTAGCCCTTCTCATTTGAACCTTTCTCTATATATATTATATATAATACAAACCCTCTTCCACTTGAAGCAAGCATTGCTCTCTTTCTCTTTCAATGGAGAATTTGATAAGTTTGGTGAACAAATTACAGAGAGCATGCACAGCATTGGGAGATCATGGAGAAACTACTTCATTGCCCACTCTTTGGGACTCTTTGCCCTCCCTTGCAGTTGTTGGTGGCCAGGTTGTTGTCTAATTCCATCTTTCTTCAATCTTTCTTCCATTTTTTCTTGATTTCATCAAAAACCCATCTTCCCTTTTGCTTATAGATGCATAATCTACACTAAAGATTCTTGCTTTTAGTCCACATGCACAACTATGTGTGTATAGAAAGTAGAATTTTGCTTCTTTAGTTTATGAATTGTATGTATGATTCAGTAAAGATTCTTTCTTTTTAATGGGCTGTTTAAATCTTGACAGAGTTCAGGAAAATCTTCAGTCTTGGAGAGTATTGTTGGCAAAGATTTCTTACCCAGAGGATCAGGTATGTCAATAAGGGCAGCTTAATGAGCTTAATGAGACTCACAGTTTATTCGATCAGTTAGTTATACATGACTACTTGGCAGTGAGATATAGAAACTAGAAAGTGACTTATTTAATAAGCTTCTAGTGGAGCTTTATTGGGAATCATAGCTTATACGATTAGCTATACACGACTGTTTGGTAGTGATTCAATGATATAGAAAATGACTTATTCGATAAGCTTCTAGTGGAGCCCAATTATAAATCACATTTCTTCCATATGTGAAAAAAAAAACCTTTTAAATCTGTCATGACAGATTAATCCACACAGACAACTTTGTCGATAGAGGGCTTAATGGAAAACCAACCAAAGATCCCCGAGTCTTAATTATGTCGTCTGTTTATGAACTTTGATATATGCAGGAATCGTTACTCGACGCCCACTTGTTTTGCAGCTTCATAAGATAGATGAAGGCAAAGAATACGGCGAGTTCCTTCATCTTCCATCAAGAAAGTTTTATGATTTCGGTAAAAGCTTACTTCATAAATAACTGCCATTTATCTTTCTTCTATAATTCTTTAGAGTTTTTCTTGATATCGATCGTGGCTTCTTGATTTAGTTGCTTTGAGAAAAGAGATTTCAGATGAAACCGATCGCGAAACAGGCCAAACGAAACAAATTTCAAGTGTCCCAATTCATCTCAGTATCCATTCTCCGAATGGTAAATTTATCGTAACTTTAACTAGCATTGGCGTAGAGTCCGTTCAAATAGAAAGGCTAAATATCTTGAGATGGTACAAAGTGAAGGTTCATATGTGGGTCCACTAAAAAAATCTATTTGAAGATGCATATGTGAATATATACATCCTTTTGCAATGATTCAAATATGAATCTTCCTTCTTACCTTCTTAGGATATTTAGCTTCTTGATTGATTTTGGAAGGAATTTCTTATGATAACTTTGATCTTGACAGTTGTGAATTTGACATTGGTTGATCTTCCTGGCCTCACAAAAGTTGCAATTGGTAAGTGAAGAAGATACTTGTTGCTTTCTAACGAAAATCTTGACATGAAACGAGCTACTTCTGATTTAAATTATTTGGATGATGTATGTAGATGGTCAATTTGAAAGCATCGTACAAGATATTGAGAATATGGTCCGATCCTACATTCAAAAGGTACTATATCCATTGTTAAAATGAGTACATATGTAACAACTCGTTCCTCATGGATAGAAAATGGGATTTGTGTTCCCCTTATAAGCCTCAAGTTGTGGGCTACCAGTAACTTTCACCATAGTTTCAAGTTGGATTCAAAGTCATTGGGCCAGTTTGTTTGCTTTGGATTGTTATAAATGGTATCAGAGTCAAGTTGTGCGATATCAATAACCTCCAGCATGATTTTGAGTTGGATTCGAAGTTATTGGGCTAGGCTGTAGTTTTTGGGTGTTACAACGTACTTGTTGATATCTATCCGTTTGTCATTAATGGGATTTTCTTGATTCAGCCAAACTGCATCATTTTGGCAATTTCACCTGCTAATCAAGATTTGGCGACCTCAGATGCAATCAAAATGTCGCGTGAGGTGGATCCCACAGGTGCCCAAATGCATTTATGTTTGTGTCTACATTCTTAAACTTGTTGACATCCTAAAACTCAAAGTTATGAGCTTGAATTGTCTCATTAGGAGAAAGAACTATCGGAGTGTTGACCAAAATTGACTTGATGGATAAGGGTACCGATGCGGTTGATGTAAGTTAATTTACTCAAAGATATGCAAAACCATGCTTGAATAAGAGGGAGGTTCAAGGGAAAATCTCAAAAAAATGGAAAACTAAGGAACACCCTAATGACCCTTCATCCGAACAGTATGCACTTGTGCATACAAGTATATTATGTTGTTTTTTGGTATTTATGCACATGTTACAAATTTCTTATATGCACAAGTGCATACCGTCCAGATAAAGGGCTATTAGGGTGTTCCTTAGTTTTCCATTTTTTTGAGGTTTTGCCCTGAACGTGACGTGACCTGTTTGAATGATGCCTTAATTAGTAGGGTTGATATTATTCATATGTTTTCTTGATTCTTTAGATCTTAGAAGGAAAATCCTATCGGCTAAAGTTTCCGTGGGTTGGCGTTGTTAATCGTTCACAACAAGATATCAATAAAAGGGTCGACATGACTTCTGCTAGACATAGAGAAAGGGAATACTTTTCAAATAGCCGTGAATACAAGCACTTGGCTTCGAGAATGGGTTCTGAATATCTTGCAAAGATGCTTTCAAAGGTCAATTCTTAGAAACTTTCTTGAAATGAATTTTGTTTTTGTTGTTTTCGTGTATCGAGTGTTGACGAATGATTTACTCGCAGCATTTGGAAGGCGTGATTAAATCCCGGATCCCAGGCATTCAGTCATTGATCGGCAAAACGGTTGCTGATCTTGAAGCTGAACTTAGCCATCTTGGAAAGCCGATTTCTACTGATGCGGGTGTAAGTCTTCTTTCTTGGTGTCTCGTGGTCTCTTGATGGAACTTGAGCTTGACGGTTACGGTTAAAAAATGTAGGGGAAGTTGCTCGTGATGATGGAGATTTGTCGAGCTTTTGATCAAATATACAAAGAACATCTAGAAGGGATGTAAGTATGCGATCCTCATTACAAAAAAAAAGAAGAAAAGAAAAATCGGCTGTATATGACACCAAATATGTCTTCGGTACACTGTATAGAGCATAATAGAATAGGGGTCATTGTTCCATGTTTGGCATGACTTTTATGTGGAATATGCGTATGGAACGAGCCTATATTTTACCAATATACCCTCGATATGAAAACTAATTCCCTTCTAAAACGTCAAGTATGCCTCTACTTTAACATTTTATCCATACATAAACAACTCATTAGGGGTAACTAAATTGGTCATTTTGCTAGTCCAGTTCTGTCTTACCAAATATTGAACAATCGTCTTGTTCTGTTCTTTCCTGTCTTTTTTTGTTATGTTTGGTTACCAAACACACCCTAAATTTCTAATAGATTGTTTTATAAGACTTAAGTTTACAGGATTAACCATTTATGCTATGTAAAAGTGTTACAATAAGTTGATAAGATATATTTGGGCACCTAACAAGTTTTTTAGGACACTTTTGAAGTAAAGCGTTCTATTAGCTTTTTATAGGACACTTTTGTGAAGTGTCCTATGAACCCCTATTTTTATAGGACATTTGTTTTTATAAGATATATTTTTTCAAATAATGTTATATAAAAAGACTAATACGACGCTTTATTTCAAAATTGTTCCAAAATTTTGTTAGGACTTAGGAATCTCCATAGCATCATATCAACCTATTGTATACACAAATGTTTGGTCTGTAAACTTAAGTATTATAAAGCAGTCTATTAGGACATTTAGACATATTTGGCATTCTATAAAACTGATTTTGTTGTACCAGCTTTGCATCTATACATCATGGTGTTTCTTTATATTCGAGTTTTTTACACGTTATACAGGCGATCAGGAGGAGATCAAATTTACCAAGTTTTCGAACGCCAACTTCCCGCTGCTCTAAAGAAGTTGCAGTTTGACAAGCAACTTTCAATGGAAAATATCAAGAAACTGATCAGTGAAGCCGATGGATATCAACCGCATCTTATAGCTCCCGAACAAGGATATCGTCACATCATTGAATCTTTGTTGGTCACAATCAAAGGGCCTGCCGAGGCCTCCGTGAATGCGGTAACTCAAAAAAGAAGAACGACTTTTAGTTTTCGGGTTCTTGAAAAGTAGCTAACTTTTTCAAGATTTCATTCAGGTTCATATGATACTAAAGGAGCTGGTTCGAAAATCCATCAGCGAAACCATGGTGTGTTTCTTGTAGCATTTTTTGGGTCGTTTAATTAGGGTGTGTTTGGTACACTGGATATGATAGAATAAAATAGAGATCATTGTTTTGACGTTTGACAAGACTTTTATGTGGAACAGAGTGAAACAATTCTGTTCTACCCCCACCCCGTTGAACAAGGTGGAACAAACCTATATTTTATCAATATAACCTCGAAATAGAACATCAAACGCGTCTCCCTCTTTACATTTTATTCACTCGATAGGGATAATTTGGTAATTTTTAATGTTTTGTCATGTCCAGTTCTCTGTTACCAAATGTACAATTGTTCTGTCATGTCCTGCCTGTTTGGATACCAAATGCACCCTTAAAGAAATCTTTTTTTTTCTTTAATTATAACAAGAATTCTTGATCAGGAGCTGAAGCAGTATCCAAGTTTAAGAAAAGAAGTGGAAAATGCTGCAAATGGGTCACTTGAAAGAATGAAGAAAGAAAGCAAGAAGGCAACACTTATGCTGGTTGATATGGAATGCTGTTACTTGACCGTTGACTTCTTCCGGAACCTTCCTCAAGAAGTCGATAAGGGGGGGAACCCGACACAATCCATTTTCGACAGATATAACGACATCTACCTTAGAGGAATTGGTGAGCTACTAAATTCACAACTCGACCCACATATACATTAAAAACTCGTGCACAATCCTAACCTTTGATGAGATTTGAACCCTTGACCTTCTGGGAAGCTGGCTAGTTGTCAATGATCTTTTGGTCCTTTTTTAACATTTTCATGTTAACAAGATCCAAAAGAAAAAACCACAAGGGTTGTGGCGTAGTGGTTGAGACTCAAGAGATGCGGTGGAAGATCTCATCTGCCTAGGACTTAATTTCAGGCGTGCACAACAATTGTGGCCACTGACCACTGAGTTTATCAGTGCTGATGTCTTACAACTTTAATTTGTCAGGATTAGTCTGGGCATAGCCTAGTAGAAAAATATCCAAAAGAAAGAAAAAAATGAAAGGAAAACGGTGTATAATTTTGAGGTATAAATCGTGGTTTGAATTGTAATAGGAACGACGGTGTTGCAGTACGTGAATATGGTTCTTGCGGGCTTGGTGAACTCAGTTGCGAAGTCGGTGGTTCACTGTCAAGTTCGTGAAGCCAAACGCAGCCTCCTCGACCATTTCTTTGTCGAGTTAGGTCAAAAGAAAGTAAGTTACTCATCATTTATGGCCGCATCTCCAACCGTACAGTGTGGTTGGAGTTGAACCTTATTTTAGTGTTAATGGGCCCACTTTTCACTTGTGGACATATAAAAAGGGGGAAACCGATCAAAACAGTCAGATTTCCCCAACCAACTTCACTTTTTAGCCACTTTTGGAACCTGCATATTTTCAGATTAAAAATAGGGACCTCTACGCAAAATTTTGCATAAAGATCTCCTTTTTTGTTTCTTTTAATCTGAAAATCGAGTTTACGCATTACTCATTTACGTAAACTCCAGCTAAAATGGGAATTCGATTGAAAAAGCAGCTAAAAGGATATCGACTATTTTGGTCAATTTCTCCTTAGAAATGAAAATTGGTTTGCAATTATAATTACTTATGTTGATGATGATTTATATGCAGCCAAGTGAGTTATCAAGGTTACTGGATGAAGATCCTGTGATCATGGAGAGGAGATCCTCCATAGCAAAGAGATTAGAATTATATAAAAGTGCACAAATGGAGATTAATGGTGTTTCATGGTGATTATTATTAAGAAAAAGGCCATGAAAATTCTTAATTTCTTTGGGGTTTATATATTTATATGTTCTCAGTTGAGGATTAAATCAGTTTTGCAAAGCACCAAGTGCAAAGTAAACTGGTTTTTTTTATTTGTAATAGTGATTATGGGCAAAAATGGAATTTCACATTCTCGTTTTTTTACATCGTCATCCGTGTTTGGCAAAAATAAGCTATAGCTTATAAGCTAGGACGTGTTTGGATCGCTAGTTGGAGTATCATTTGAGGAGCTTTTTTGTAGTTTTTTTCAATTATACTTTTATTAATATTAATTATTATACCTCAAGATACCCTTTTTGGTCATTTTACATACTCATAAGCAAGGGCGAATTACCTGATTTTTTTCATTTTTATTAGAAGTTACATAGAACTTTTTTTAGGACCTATCTTAAAAAGTTTAGAGGAACCACCTTAAATATTTATTTCGTACATTAAGAGAAACAAAGACTAAGGCAACGTGTCGGATAACACCCCATGCTGTGTACAAGAGGTTGTAGGTTTAATTCTACCTGTGCACGTTAGTATCTTTTGTTTAAGGCCCACAATTTCAAGTCTGACCCAAATATCACTACTGGGTATATGTTTGATTTTTAATTTTAATGACCCTACCCGTCAAAAGTATACTTGACACTTTTATTTTTTTGGGCTAAACTTAATTAGGGAACCATGTGGTTTTCTATTATAGTTTCGCCACTGCTCATAACCTAGTTTTTGCCAAACATAATTTATTCATAAGCTAGCTTATCAGCTATCAACTAGCTTATTAGTCAACAATTAGCTTATCAGCTACCGGCTATTTAATACACAACTTTAAAAATGAAGGATTCTTTTAGTTTGTGGGTATTGCGAGCCCAGGTGATATGGGCTCTAGAATGGGCTTGAACTTAATTTGGGCTTAATACGTTAAGCCATCATCAAGGCATCGATATTTTCCCGCCATTTTTCCTGCTTTCTCGATTATCTCATCACTTCCGATTTTGGTATCCTCTTGCTGCTCGTCTCATCATCAGCTGGTCGATCTCGTATCCTCTACTCTCACAGGTATGTATTTCATCCATACGAATTTCTGTCGATCTCGTTTCCTCGCTGTCGATTTCAATTTCTGTGATTTCGATTTCAAACTTGTGTAGTTCGAGTTTGATTTCAATTCGTGGTCTGATCGATTGTTTCCGTAGATTCAAGGTCAATTTGTGTAATAAATTCGATTTTCGATTTGTTTTGGAGTTCAATATCCTGATTTCAATTTGTGGAAATCGATTTTTATCTAAAATGGATTAGAAGTGGACTGTTGTTGCATATGTACCGGTTTTAACATGGAAGGATGTCTTTTGTGGTCATTTTACACAAAATCATACTTCGGCAAATCATCCGGTATATGCCAAACAGCCCCTTAGATGATTAGTTTAATGTATCTATCTTGGTTTCTCAGTGGTATTTGCTTTATGCTTGAGGTTTGATTTATTGCTCATTGATTATAACATTACCAAGGTTGATGATGCCCTTCAACTGTTCGATGAAATGTCACCAACAAAAACTCTGTGATATTGCTGTCATATTAATTTAAAAAGACTGAAAGATTGGTTACATAGTTTCAGGGGCGGAGTCCGAAAAATTACTTAGGGTGATCCTCTTGAATGAAAAAATATGTATTGCATAAAAGTATTGTATTGATTACAGCATTTAATCCAAAATAAACGATTGTAGCTGCATTACAAAATTGAACGACCTTGACTTTTAGAAACATCAAACAATTAGAGGGGCAGAAGTAGGAAGTAGGAAGAAGGAAATCTAAGGGGCCATTTACCAGACTTTTATGGGGTGAACGCTTACCGGGTGTCACTTACCGGATGAGCATGAAAATGACTGAGAATCTTACTCTTTGAGTGTTTACTAGGTAAAAATGCTCACAAACAATCCACTTTGATCAATAATGTTACATGATGAGGTAATTTGGTAAACGAAATCTAAGTTTACAAAATTATAGTCTTAGTAATGAAAACAAAACTAGACCCACCGATTGAATGTTTTATCCCAATCAAAAATAATTTTCTAAACTTTCTTAAATTATATCTATGACTTAATAGTTGCTCGCTTTTTTGGGAAAAAAAATTAGTGTTTACGTATCATAGACATCATGCAAAAGCATAATAAAAAGAAAATCACTCAACAATAGTGAGCCGGTGACCTTGTGAGAAAGGTGGGTTGTATAAATCTTTTCACTTTTTTTAAATATTCAGGGTGAGCCTAGGATTATCCTGGGCCAATGCTCGCTCCGCCAGTGCATAGTTTGATTCTTGATTAAAAGAGTACTGATTTACTTGTTTTCTATGTGTTTATGTGGCATTTATGTCTTAGGCATTGTAATTACAATTTACCTAGGTCAATATAGGAAGCCTACAAAAGAATGGAAGTAACATTGTTGAGTTGTAGTTACTCAAGCTATTGTTGGAGAATGGGTTGTTTTTCGAACTAGCGAAAGGTAATTCACCTATGATTTGTTGTCCAGTTTGTGACTAAAATTGTGTGGTGTCATGGTCACGCTATTTCATGTTCGATGACTATTTAGGACCTTTGATTTAAGATGAAATCTGGTTAGGAATTTAGGGTAGATGACAAATTAACCACACACCAACTAATAGGACCAAGTGGTTTACGTGTTGCTTAGAGCATTAGCTATTACTTAACACATAAAACAAATTTATAAACATAATCAGTCATACCTCTTTCGTAGCATGTCAACGTATTTGATTAGATGCATCATCCACAATCTATTAGTAATTACGTTGTTTTGATTTTGTTTAATGAAGTATATAACAATGTCCGTTTGCATCAATCTCGTGGCTTTTCTACCTAATTACTTGTTTGTCAAATTGATTTCAAAAACACTAGTTCATATATTTTGTTGAACATTCTTTTTCTAGATTTCTAGCTTACACATCAAGTTGTCTCACGTATTCCCAAAATATTTCTTAAATAATCTTTAGTTTCTAAATGTGCATTAATGTACAAGCTATATTTGCAGTCCTTCAAATCACCCATTTTTCCACATATCTAGTAATTTGTCACATTTGTGTTGATCGAAAATGTTGACATTTGAAAGATGATAGGTAAGTGGCTCATGGTGAGTGGTGACTAGTGTGATTTCTTTCTTTTGAAAACTCACGATTCACCCGTAAATCCTTGACCTCTTATAGAAATAGTGTGTTTTGTCTGTTTTTTAGGTTAGGGGCAGTTTTTAGATTTTCACATTTGATTATTTAGGGAGATTGCTCTCACAGTTGAAGTTCACCAGAGAGAAGTTGCGGATTAGTGAGGATGGGCCGGCGAACAGCAGAGGAAGCGCAAGTACTTCTTCGTAGAAGACTCTGTGATCCCAATTTCATCTTCTCCGTCTTTTCTGATTCTCCCGATAGCAACTACAGGTTCGGTTTCTCTTATATGTGTGTGTGTGTGTGTGTTTAGTTTATGATCAGTATGCGAAGCTTTAATCTCCTTTTTTATAGATTATGTTAGGATTAAAAGTGTGACAAATTAAATTTCTGAACAAATGCAGCAAGTTGAAATTTATAGTATCAAGTTCAGTGACTGAGGCATGTAACAATTCACTACTGCTTCTGGGACCCCGAGGATGCGGGAAAATTGCGGTAAATACTCAGATTTATATTAATTTATTTAGTTTTTTTGATAGTTCGATAATGCGATTTCATGAAGTCATTGATTATGGAATTTAGGTGTTGGACCTTGTTCTAGAAGATTTGCTGAAAGAATATCCTGAAATGATCTCAGTGGTATATATATGGTTTATCTATTTATGATGATTTTATATTCACCTTATATTTTGTTACTATAAAGAATGTGTATATTTTTAGGCCTAAATGATCCGGGCACAATGGTTAATGTCTAATAATTCTTTTTGTATTTGTTTAGATTAAACTGAATGGGCTTTTACACTGTGATGACAATTGTGCTGTAAAGGTGAAATTCTTAATTTTTATTGTAGGAATTTTTTTTCTCTTTTCTCATCCTTTATTCTTTGTTTGAATTGGTTTCATGTTCATTTCAGGAAATTGCTAGACAATTATGTATTGAGCATGAACTGATGTTTTCAAAAATGGTACCACTTCGAATTCATCTTTGACTGAATGATACATCTGAGTGGACCGAGCCAAGTTAACTTGGATCTCATCATTTGGTCAATTTATTGCAGGCATCATATGATGATAATTCTCAGTTTATGATAGCCATGTTACGGTCAGTATCTATCTGTTTTCGCTTTCTCAATGTGTAAATATATACTTGCTCCATCCTATGAAAACGACAACGCTTACCACCTTGAGATGTCTCCTGAAAACTGCAACATTTCCTTTTTACTAATAGTTTTTGTAATAATGGATTACACGTCATTGTCATCATGACAAACAGCTCATGGTATTTGATTTGGGTTCGGAAGGCTCCCCGGTTTTGTCACCATTGAAGGATAATTAAGACATTTGGTTAATAGTCAAATATTTTTTCATTAAACTACATGAAAAATTGAGCATTGAAATTTTCATGGGATGGAAGGAGTAGTTCTACTGACTTTTAAATTTCAGCTGTTGGCTAAGTGTTTTCTACTTAATTATGATCTCCATTATCAGAGAATGTGGATTAGCACACAAGACAGTTGTTTTTGTATTGGATGAGTTTGACCTTTTTGCTCAGGTAATACTGATAAGAGATTTTTGGGTTATTTTCTTTCATTCTCAAATTTTGGAATTTAATGCAGTGTTGTTTTCTTTTACTCCTTTTCCCCCTAACTTTTTCATGTTTCTAAGACAGACGACGTATCATTTGCACATGGAATTTATGCATCCATCTGAAGTAGTTTTCATGTCTGATTCATTGTAGGGTAAGCAAAGATTACTCTATAGCTTGTTAGATGCAATGCAATCTGTATCATCACAAGCAGTTGTCATCGGTGTGAGTTGTCGATTGGTATGTTTTCATTTTGCGACCCTTGTTACATCTTTGTGATGTTCAGCTGATTTTTCGATTTATGCTCTTTTATAAATGTGTTTGTTTTTTATATATTTTAAAATTATGTGAATTATGTTTAAGAATCTGATAAGCCCTTGTGGTCTACTTCTTATTGAATATTTGTTTAATCTTTACTGATGTCAATGTTCCATTATTTCGTTTCAACTTCCACTTGCTAGATTATCTTTTTTTATATACATTATAATAAGCTACCATTGTTGTTGCTATCCTCTATTGGTTATGAGATCACGCACAAGATCCACAGTACCACCATAAAAACACAAATAATAAGCACAAATTAGCACACAGAATAACACAAAATAGCAACACATATCAAAACTTGCAATTTATAACAATGTCAAGATTTTAGGTTGTATGCCCATGCAGGATGCTGATCAGCTGCTTGAAAAAAGAGTAAGATCTCGGTTCTCACATCGGAAACTATTGTTTCTTCCTCCCCCAAAGGATGATTTACAGAGGTGATTACAGTCTTGCTTTATCATGTGATAATATCTTTTAATAAGTCGGAGTTCGATAGAATATAGAAGTCTTTGCTTTTGATGCTTGTGTGTTTGTTGTGCAGACTGTTGAAACACATTCTGTTGTTGCCAACAGATTCAAGCCTTCCTCATGACTACGTTACAGAATTTAATTCAAGAATTTCCGTATCCTTTTATTCTCTTTGCTTGTGACATGCTCATCTCACATGATGTGCATTTGATAAAATGACACAAATATAAAAACTTAATGTGGTTTCTAATTTTATATATTGTACATTTTCAGTATCATTTCATTATTAATTATTAACATTTAATAAATTGACAAAAATATAGAAACCATGTAAAAATAATATTTGGTGGATAGTAGAATGAAATAAAACATAGTAAATAAAATTTAGAAGGATGAATAAAATAAAAAAGGGGTCTTATTTGATATATTTGTAAAAAAAAATAAGTTTGTTATTTGTTCCATGGGGTGAGGGTGGAACAAGACTGTTCCACATAAAAGTCCTGCCAAACATGGAACAGTGATCTTTGTTCTGTTCTGTTTTGTTTTGTCCAGTGTACTAGACACACCCTTAAAAGAACAATGAGATTGCATGTGTTATATGTAGAAACCTATTGCAAATACAATATGGGTTGTTTTACAATTGTATGACATTCCTTGACATGTTACAGATCATATTAGCAGATAAAAGGTTCGCTGAAATCACTGATAAATTATCAGATTCCGACTCTACCTTTAGTAATTTCATGAGATTTCTGTAAGTTCCTCTTCCTGTATTATGTAAGTGTAGATTTTCATTTGCTTACCTTTTTGCTGTAACTTTCTTCCGAAACCCTTCAACTTTGGCTTTGTTAGGTTTTCTGCTGTAAGTTACATTGATTTGCGATCTGGATTCATGACTCTTGACAATTTCAAATATGCACTTTCAACCATTCAACGGCAGCCTAAGTTGGATTGCTTAAAAGGTATGATTTCTGCATCATCATCTACTTATTCTCTTCAAGAACCTCACGTTTCTCTTAAAATCTTTCATGCCACCAAATTCCCTTCGTTCCATGAAAATTTCAATCCTCCCGTTTATGGGTGTCCCACGAAAATTGCTACAAACTTCATCTTAGGAAAAGTTGTAAACCAAAGTTGCTTGCTATTTTCATCATTACAAAGAATTTATGATATTTGGGTCCACAACATTCCCAAATCCCAAGTTTTGCCATCATTTCAGGCATATAAGACGTTGTGGTAATTGTAAAAGAACTCTGTTATATCTATGTGTTAATTCTGTTAATTTATCTGCCTTTGTGGGACATAAATACTCGAAAATTCTCTTTAAAGTTTATGTTCATCCCTCTTTATCTATATCTATAAGAGAGAAGTAGCAAAATGCAAAGATATTCCAGTGTAAATTCAACTTTTTGTTGCAGATTGCTCAATTCTAGAACTTTATATGATGGTTTGCATGAAGAGATTGGAAGTCAAAGAACAGGAGTCGTATAATTTCAATTCTGTAATGAAAGGTCAGTGCTAATGTGGCTTATAGTTTTATCCTCTAATCATGGTGCATTGCATTAGGACATTTATATATATCTAATTCTCTATGGCAGAGTACAAAAGCATACACGATTCATTCCAGACATCTGATAATTATTCACGTATCGTATGCATACGGGTAAATCTTTATTTTTCTGTATAATATCATTACGCATGTCTTCTATTATAGTTTCTTTAAGATAATTTTGCCGAATTTATTACTTGCAGGCCTTCGAGCACCTTCTTGATCGTCAGCTAATAGAGTTTGCAGATAGAGGACAGAATCAGTCGATTGAGTTTCGGTCAGTGAAGCTGCTAATTTCGTCCGCTGAACTACATCAAGGGTTGAAATCAAATCGCTCATGTCCGGTAAGTTACTTTGGTTTTATTTTTATGATGAGATAATGGGCTCTCTATGCTATTTGATGGATTATGAAACCACAAAGTTATGAATGCAAGAAATCTGTATAAATGAAAACAAACATGTGCAGGCAATTCTTCAAAAACTGATGGAATCTTGAAGGCTGGAAAAGATGATGTACTAGAAATCTAATCAGGTTTTTTATATAACAAATCTTTCTGTTTTCTTGTTGTATGCACTTAAATGTAACTTTCCCTTAACAATATATATACAAGAGTAGGAATGCAAGGGTTGGAATTTGTTGTCCTGATTGGACTTTATAAACCATGATACCTGATTTTTGTTTTGTAAATTAGTCATCATGTTTGTGATCACAAAACACATAAGTTATAAACTTGTAATTTACTAGACTCTTGAAATAAGTTATGAAAATATGAGTTTGGAAACAATTATCTTAGACCATCCGCAGCGGGAGGCGGTATGGAGTCGGTACCGACCGGGAACACCGCCGAGGATGAAATGGTACCACCGGTATGGAGAGAAAATCGGTATAGCCAT
>LUCG01222612.1:0-11825 GCA_001633085.1 Carthamus tinctorius
ATCCATTGGATTTTCTTATTGGATTGGATATCTATTGGATCGGATTGAATTCGGCCAATATTAATCGTATTGGATCGGATCGGATCCATCCGACATCCGATGGATGGTCTAATCAAATCCATCCAATCATCAATACAATGTTTTTAATCTATTTCACAATAATTCATATAATAATTCAATATTCCAAACAATGGCATAATGTTTAGTTCCATTCATTCAATAACTATTAACTAATACTAAAAGGTTAAAACATAAAATACAATAATGGTAATTGGATGGATCATTAGATGTATCATTGGATGATGATTGGATGAGTCTGGTCGGTTGAGATTGGATGGTCGATTGGATTGGATCGGTCGTTTTGGTCGGTTCTGGATTACCATCCAAGAACCGTGCTGGCCCAATTGGATGTCACAATTTTCCATTCAATCCGATCCAATTACAATTGGATATCCAATCACATAAGTGTCAAATTGTCCAATTATTTTCACTTTGTTGAGTGGTTTGTTCATATTTGGTTTTTTGTTTTGACTATTTTGCCATGGAACTACTATCTTCCCTAAAAAGTAGCATCGCTCTATAAATTTGTATGAAAGTCCGATTAGGTTCCAAACCTTTTAAAAATGTGTTACCTATTTCTTGGATTATGGCATTTTTTTACCATTCGCCCAGGACATCCGAAATCATTGGACCGGCCTCAACACAAGGTTTAATGTCCTAAATAAATTAAGAGCATACGATCAAATTAGTTGTCATATTAAATTGTTAAACGGATCTCATAAATTCTTAAATAATTTCTCTAACAACCAACTCTTCACCCATGAGAAGGGACACTTCATATGAAAGTGGTTGTTAGCATTGTGTGATGGATTGTATGAATTAGTCAAGTTTTTAAAAAAAAGACAACATAGAATTACCAAGTATATTCCTTTTATGGAATGGCTTTTAGAAAATACATATGAATTAAAGGATGAGATGTAGGTGTAGATTTCCCCCATAATTTATAGTAAATACTTGATCCATAATAGTGCTCAATGTACTCCATAGTGAGCACTCTCTCTAAAGGCTCGATCTTGCTTTTGGCAACATCTTGCTTTTAACCTTTTCAAGAACCATCATCACGTTGCAATTAAAAGACACACCGCATAAGTGGCTATTATCATTTTAAAATAACTAAATATGTACGATTTTACAACATTCTCGTTTAACATCCAGTAATGCGGTAACCACAAATTCGCTCAAAATTATATCTGGTCACGCAATTAAAGTTGTGTGTAATTTAAACTAAACTAATTAGAAAATAAGACGCTAAGGAGTGAATAAGTACAAATACCAGACATTGCACCTAATCAGCAATTTTAACCAATAAACCACCCTAAACTCGATCTCGTCCCTCCTTGTGCTTGACGTCAACTCTCCCCCACTATTGTAGTTTCTGCCTTTGCCATGTTGCTCAGCCTCGCTTCTGCTACACCTTCAATGTCATTGCTACATATTCTTCGAGGACTAGAATTTTGTAATTTTGAGTTTGAAAATTGGTTCCTGGTAGTAAAATAAGTTGTGTATCCGCGAACAGAGCAAAATTTTGAGGCACCAATTAACTAAAGAAGTTCCGAATAGAGAAAATGTTGATGTTTTATGTATTAGCACTTGTTTAGCTCTAACTTAAGCAACATTCTATTTACAATTATTTTAGAATCTGAAGATAAATTTATGTGAAATCGTTATTTTATGGATTCTTTCGACCTTGATCAAAAGCAGCCAATATTGGCTTTTGCTTCATAGGGCAGTGTTGGAATATGATGTGTCGACTTTCAAAACATTTAAGGCCAAGGATTTACGCTTCTAGGAGGTACGTACAATCAATGACGACAAAAACTCGATTATTGTTTCACTTTTTTTATGGAATTGCATATCTAGTTTTGAATTAATCTAGGTAGTCAATGGATCGGTTGAGCGAATTAGGACCTTTTGGTGAAGAATACTAAAATCCCATTATTCGTTGATCTTATAGAAACCAATGAGATTCTATAATTTGGCATCACTGAAAAATATCGGCTTTGATGAATTTGTCGTGTTTCACATACTATTTTTGGATACGTCGCAAAGACGCAAACATCAATGAACTTTTATGGATTAATTATTTTGATCCTTAGACCTTTAGAAAAATCAAAAAAACACTTTTACCTCATCTTCTGAATTACACGAAATAAATTGTGCTTGCATTCGTTTTTTTTTTTGAAAGGCAACGACAACTTTATTAAAGAGAGTCTCTAAGGCAGAGACAAAAGCCAAAACAAGCAACCCAAACTATTAAACGAAAACGAGACGGAGCCAAGAAAAGAAACAACCACAAAAGCAACAGGAAGAAACAATCACGATCCAAAAGGAGACTTGCACCAATCACTCCAAGTGATCTTGAAATTACGGCTTCTGTTTCCCATCCAAAGCGCCGAAAGTCTTTGTGCTTGCATTTGTACTACTTCAAATAAGAAGGAAAATATTGTAATTTTTATTTTATTCAAATATTCATAAGCGTCCTATGAATTTTTTGTAATTTTTTGTAACAATTACAAATAAGACGCTTTATTGTTTGGTCCTATAGAGCACTTTATTAGGACGCTTTTTATTTTAGACGTCCTATAAACTGAATTTTTTTGTAGCGGCATCCTATAGGTTTCCATGCACACTACTCCCATAAGACTTTGAAGTTAATAGTTGGACAAATCCTACAACAGCCATGAGAGGACTCAATTGGAGGTCTTAATCACATGATAAATAACATGCTCAGTTATAACATCATAATATTTGGAAACAAAATGTATACCGAAAAGAATATTTTAACACAATCAATGTGAGCAATACATATACCCCGATTGCAGAAGTGGACTTATGTTGAATCAACCCGTGAAGAACTTGCCACGATTGACATCAATCAGCCAAGAACATGTCTAACATATAGTCAAGATCAAGATCATCTAGGTTACTCATCGACATCAAATCTTTAAAGCCACCATCATCTTCCTTGGTCATGATTTTCTTCCCTTTGCAGTCTTCTACCTCCTTTATGTATACAAAAGATAATGAATACTTTCAGAGACAAACCAAATAAACTCAGTATGTCCTATTTCAAGTTAGGGTATGGGGATCAGGATGAACAGAGACCCCCAACTTGTGCAAAAGCCTTTATGCATGCAAGAAAAATGATGAATACCTTTTGCATGAAGAACCAATGCCACAAAAAAACCAAACCAAACAAACTAAATATATCCAGCTAGACTAGTCCAGTAGTGGGATACTTGTAGACAAAACCTTTATGCATTCTAAATGGGAGAACGGTTTACATGAAGACCCCTACAAGAGCAAAACCTTTATGCATTCAAGGAATAGTGAATACTTTTTGCAAAAACAACCAATTCCTCAAAAAGAAACAAGCCAAACAAACTCAGTGTAGCCTACTTGAAGTCAGGGTCTACTGGTGGGATGTACGTAAACTTGTCCTCCACCCCAAATGGGAGAGAGGTTTCCATGGAGACTCCTAACGTGTGCAAAAGGCTTTATGCATACAAGAAAATAATGAATACTTGTTTGCAAGAAGAACCAATGCCTAATGCCTCAAAAGAGCAATCATACCAAATGAACAAAGTATGTCCCACTTGAAATTAGGTATGGGAGTGGGATTGTAGATCGACCGTCCACTACCTCAAAGAGTAGAACGACTACTTCTGTAAGCCTATTGTGAATACAAGAAATATAGAATACTTTTATCAGAAACAAATAGCAGTCAAATAGTGCCGCTATAGACGGCACCATGACTTCCCCATTATTTTGCCAACGCTACTCCGTCAATGACCATGAACCGCAATCCCACCGCTATAGTGTCATGATTAACAACGTAGTTTGGAAGGCTTATATAGAACATTTGAGATACCATAATGAAGGGATCTTGGAATTTGGATTCATCTGTGACCACCATTTAGTTTTATAATTTCAATTATGGGTATACATTGAATTTTAACTCGTAAACTTCTTGGGAATGGCATGTAGTGCACTTTGTCATGGGTATATCAGAAACAACATTATTGCACATAACTATGGCACAAAGGGAACATGAAAGGCAAGATCAAGAGCTATAACCTAAAGCCAATCTTACAACTGTAAAACATGGAAAAGATAAATTCTATGAAATCCATGCAAGTTATCTTTGTTCATTCTAGCATCACTTGTCGAATACTATGCCTATTAAGTAAAGTTAAGCGAGAATTCAAGCTGTGCAGATTGATCAGGTTTATCCTATCAATAACATTAACAAACTCATCAACATGGTAATGCCTTAAATACTGTTATAAGAGGACCAAAATCAAACCGGATCTATATTTTGTAGTTCAATTGCTTTAGAACTATCACGGCTAAACACACAAATGGATGTTCCCTGTATTCTTCTTGACCAAACTAATCTATGAAACATTGAGGCAACTTTATAAGTCGTTAGTGGACTTATGCTCCCATCAACTTGTGTTAACGAACTGATTTCTCTCTTCTAAACCTAATGAGTTTTAACTCCAATGTTTTTGGGTTTTAATTTCTCATCTGACACTGTTCTTCCAATGAATATTTATTTTAACTATTATAGCCTAATAAATTGTTTAAAACCCAATGATAGAGTTAAGTTGTTGCTCTAGTATCATCTTTCACCTAAATTATTGTTGGCATATTCACATCTAAATGGAACACCTGTTAACTTTTGCTTCTCAATTTTAGAAAAATTATGGAGAATCTGATGGAGATGCTCTTACCAAACATACAAGATCTTGATGAAGAATGCATACCTGAGTGTTGTTATTATCAAGGATTGAAGCAATGTCTTCATGGGTAAGCATGGCATCATCAATAGCAGGCACATCTACATTTCTCTCATTTTCAGAAGATGTGATGGTCGATGGACCTGCTTCATTCGAGATCACGTTCGTTGCGGCTAAACAGCTTAAGTTGGGATCCACCGTTTTCGTAACCCAGGACAAATCGACCATTGCTGAAGATTCAGAACAATCAACTTCATCACTATCCCAGTCTTCTTCCTCAAATGGTGCACCATATTGTGCACCATTTTTTGGGCCAGCACCACTTTTCTCAAAAAGTTTACAGAGCACATACGCCTCCTGAAACACACATCCCAAGTGCGTGAGAACATCTCCAACAGAATCTTTAAAATAGAGAAAATGGAGACTTTCAGGTTTCTCTTACTCCAACAGAGATCTCAAAATGGACAAAAAGACGAGGAAGAAGGGGAATTTTACTTTGGAGAAGGGAGAGTATATTTTAATTATTTTTTATTTAGTTTGAAGAAGAGAACATAAAATTAATATTTTATGAAAATTTTGTTTTTGAAGTTTGTTAGTATACTAAATGTACTAAACAAAATAAATAAAATAACTCATGCTAGAATCTCCAAAATGAAAAACCATTGGGAGTTTGATGCCAGCTTCTTTTTGAAAATTTTAAGTTGTCCTTCTCTATTTTAGAAAAACTACGAAGAAACTATAGGGGATGCTCTGAAAAAGATAGAGAACTCCTTCTACTAGCCACTAAAGGATTCCCATTAATGGGTCAACTTTCTACTTTAAAAGTCAAACTTGATACACATGTCAAATTCTAGAATTATACGTATATTTCTACCTTCTTCTACCTTCTTAGTATCGAGTAATGTTAGTAGCATTATTGTTTCTAAACAGTAATGCATTGTTCAAAAAGTGTCATATATAGTATTAGCATTGTGCATAGATCATAGGGAATATTTTAGCACATTAAATCATACAGTACCTGAACAACATTAGCCAAATCCTTGTCTTCCATCCTATATTCATGCAATACCCAATTTGTTCTTTCCCCCTTTGGTGGATGACCCAGATGGAAAACCAGCGTCCTAATCTTCGCTACGGTCTTTCCCTTGTATTTGACATCTCTATCTTTCCCGGTGGCTTTCCAGTAACCAACTTCAGTTGCACGATTCATTCTAGACCCACTTAAATATTTTTTTGATTTTGAGCAGAAGAAGAACCACTCTAGATCTCCATTTCTCAAGTTAGACTTAGCTGATAAGATGGCAGAAATATTGTCATACAAAAAAACAACCAAGGCAACATCAATACTATTAGAATTTCATGCTTTGCCAAAAGAATAGTGCCCACAAAAAGGTCACAGCAGAGCAGATATATGCAAATTTCCTTTAGAAATTCCATATAAATTAACATATACATGTACCACCATCATCAAGGGAGTACCAAAAGGTAACAAAGTACGATACATAAGTACAGATTCGAACATTAAAAAGACCAGAAGTATATCAGTATTAAAAAGTCTCAATGCAATAGCCTCCCCCCCCCCAAAAAAAAAAAACACCCCNTTGTGGAGACAAGTACGTTGACTGTTCTTCTGCAGATATTTATTTTGAAGGAATAATCGACTAATATATGAGCATTTCTTAGAACAATAGAAAACCTTTTTTCATTATTTTCTCTCATAATTTACTTCTGTACTTGTGCAAGGCGTCTATCCTATGACAAGTACGAAGATGTTATGTTGGAACATGGGCTCTTCAATGAAAGAAGCTGTGCTCAAACTCAAAGTAGTCAAAGTGGGGTTTAACTATTCAACAATATAGTCACCTTTGTGATCACCTCATATCAGTTGATATTTTGAACTTAAACATGCGCTCTTGAGAGCATAGCACCAGATTTGTTTGCTTGATGGTAAATCATCAAGAAAGCCTGAAATGATTTGAAGTACACTCAATGGTGGTATAAACGATAATATACTCTAGCATGACCATAAATTATGCATATGGTCTAAATAGTACGTTATACTATGTAATTTTGCTATTGGTGCTAAACATCCTTCTTACATTTTACAGGACTGCTTGTAACCAATTATTATGGCCTAAACTATGCATTCCAAACAAGCATAGTGTATACGAGTTAAGACAACACAAATTTATCATAGAAAACAACCTGGGAAAAAATAAATAATAGTCAATATATATCGTACTAGACATAAGGAAATCACCAAAGTGTCTGTTTTGTTGTGTTCTTTGGCAAGACAATCACTTTGGGTATATGCACCTAGAAACTCATAGTTGAAAGTGCAAAAATGAGCTACATTTTACAATTACTCACTTCTTATAGGCTAAAGCACACAATGTATTCTGTTGCTGAAGAGAGCAATTTAAAAAAAAAAAAACCATTTACGGGAAAATTTAATACCTGGAAGATCCCATGGTGCAAAATCATATATATTAACCTCTGCAATAACTTCCGGTAAGATTTTTTTTCCCAATAGCTTCTTCTTGAGATAGTACATAACCAATTCAACATCGGTAGGATAAAAACGAAATCCTGGACAGATGGATGATTTCCCCATGAAAAAAGAAAATCAAGTGTCCACCGATGAGTACTTTACAAATGAAAACCCGTGTAACAACAAAAAAGAAAAAAGCTGATGATAACAGGTCCAATGGCGGAAAATATCCACCCAGGGCTTCCCAATGTATTCCAGGTCATGAAGCAGTACACAGGCACATTTAACAACGGATTTTTGAGCAGAGTCTCAAAAGACATTAGTGTCCCTGTAAAACATCATAAAAGTCGATCAAACTAAAAAGCAAGAAAATGAAAAACAATCACTACAACAAAACTTAATTGTTATGCTACTTTCAATAAGTGTCCTGTAGAAATGCTAACAAAACAATTTACTCCTTATATTATAATGTAACTTCAAAAGGAGTTCTATTATTATTATGGATGCCATCATAAACCAATTTTATTGTACCCCATCAAAGATCAATACATAAGCACATACACCATGAATGGTATCAAGTGAATATAGATATAAATACAATAAAGCTAGAAGATATTCACATACACCCAGTTTTGAAAGCAGAAATACTCCCAATTAACATACAATTACAGTATTAATCTGAAAGTTATACACAATCTAACAATAAGAAATCCCCAAACACTCTTCAACCCAAGAAAAAGAACAAAAATATACAAATCACATTCACTCAGCAGATGAAGAAGCAATTACACTTACCAATGACCATCCAACCTATCTCAATTCAAGATCTATAAATTCTTATAATCCATTGTCACAATTTCAATTCAGTACCATGAACTCTGTACAAACTTATTGAATTGCATTCCTACCCCATATTCAATTCAATACGATAGACAGGAACTTATAACGTCAAAATCAAATCAATACAAGTTCCTCAGATAAACACTAAATGCACCAGGTATTCGAGATCAATAAACCCTAGAATTAAAAAAAATTTTAAAAAATGCAAAATCGTAAAGACGATTGATCTAACCATTAGATTACAGAAAAAGCCAACTAAACTGAGATTAAGATCATAAAGAAAAGAAAGGAAAACAAACCCTAGATGGATCGCTTACTGGTAAAAGAGAGAGTAGACGGTGGCGATGGAGATTTGAATGATAGCAGCGTTGTTGTTCTGAGAGTGAAGGCGAGATATGAAAAAGGAAAAGGGTACAAGGGTTTATATATGGGCAAATAGCTACATTAGTTATCCCTAAAGATTTCATCATATGACGATATTGGTCCCTTATGAATAAAGAAAACGTCCGTTTTGACATCTGATTTTCGTTTAATTTTCACTTTAGTAATTTAGTTAAATATTTTTTGTTTATTACCTTCTATCCCTGCCTGACTGGTTAAGTTGCTGCACAATATAGATGTACGATTTTTCTTATAAACCAACATCAAAAAGTAGATATTTACATCAAAGCATGTTTAGTTCAGGGGTAAGGTAATATCCTTGGGAGGTCAGTGGATGGCATCCTTAACTATCTGGGTTCGAATCTCATGGTAAGCATGTGGCGATATTCAGATCATGGGTCTGTCACATTGTAATAACCGAGATTTTACAGTTTATGTAATTGATACCTTTATTAACGTTGAGTATTAAATTAGTGAGCTTTTAAAAGTTTGAGGGTCAATATGAATCATAATAACTAGTTAGTTGGGCCTAAACTATTTGAAGGGAAAGTATCAAAGGCCTTGGGCTTGGGTCCATGTTATAAGTACATGAGACTAGGGCAATTCTTTTCATTTGGAAGAAATCGATGCAAGGGTAGTGTGTGTTTGTGTGTGTGCGGTTTCAAGAAGAAGCAAGGAGGAGGAAGGAAAATCAAGTGGTTATTGATTAATTAAGCAAATGATTCATCAATTGGTAAGTTTCCTATCCATTAGGAAGATTACCTATGGTTTGTTATTGATTTTGGTATAAATTATAGCTTGAATCGGTCTGGATTGAGATTTGTTGAAGGATATGGGTTTCTGAATTTTTCCGAATTTGGAAGGTTGGAATCCCGACTCGGATTTGATGGAAATCTGACACCACTATGGTGAAGTCCGACACCACTGTGGTGTAGTCCAACTCGGAGTCTAGAGAAGTCCGACTTGGAGTTTGGCGTAGTCCGACTCATACAATGGAGAAGTCCGACTCGGATTTTGTGGTGAAGTCTGACACCACTGTGGTAAAGTTCGACTCGGAGTCTGGGGAAGTCCGACTCGGAGTTTGGCGTAGTCCGACTCGGACATTGGAGGAGTCTGACTCGGATTTTGTGGTGAGGTCCGACACCACTATGGTGAATCCCGACCCCATTGTGGTTTCTCCGATCCCGAGTGGTTGCAGACCTGGTTAGATGGTTTCGAGTCGTGGGATACGTCTCTTTAGGTCCGAGTGTATAAGAACTGTTGGTAAGGCTAGATTCTTAAGGATTAGCTTATTTTAAGTAACCTATTTTAAGTACGTATTATACTTGTGTTGTAGACAGTTGTTGTTCCGATAAACGGGGTGGGAAGATAAGTGCTTGACTAGGCTCAGGTGAGTTCCCTTGCCTAACCTTTTATGACTGAAAATGTTTTACTGAAACTGTTTTTATCAATATCCGATTTTATTGAATTTTTGATTATTTGCATTTATGAGCATGCTTATATTAATTGCACTATATCGACTGCTTGAGGTGGTAGCAAAGTGGACATTGGGTACCTTGGGACGGTGAGTCCCTTGGGAGTTTATTTGGTACCTTGGAATGGTGTACGTTCCAAGGGAGTTTACTTGGGGAGTATGTGGTTGGCCCCCAATCTAACGTCCCGCTGTGACGAATTCTTTGTCCACGGTGCACCACTGGTGTTCTTATTTTGTGCTTTGATAATTGGGCCAACGGGCCACCTTGTGATAAAACTGTTTTTGAAGGAATTCACTAGACCTTATGGTCTAACCCTCGCTTTTCAAAGACTCTTAAACATTTTCAGGAGAAGCTCGAGGAACGGAAAGTAGGAAGGGAAAGGAGAAGGTTCGCGGTTAGTTTAGCGGCCTGCCTGAATCATAGATAGTCTCTTTTAGTTCATAATAAATATATCAGTTGTGGAGGGATTATTCCACTAGCAACATTAGAATTGCCGTTTGATGTATTAGACTTTCGGGTCAATCTTGACGATATATATTATTTTCCGCTGCGTTAGATCACAGGGAAGGTTTACATGAATGTTATTATATTTGTGGGATTTGGGTCGTTACAATTGGTATCAGAGCCTTAGTTTAAGTGAATTAGGTGACCGGACAGGCCTAATCTTAAACTTTGGAGTGAGGGGGCATGGCTGAGATATATGAGAGCCTTAAGAAAGCCCTGTTTATTAAGATACTTAACGATAGTATCAAGAACCTCATATAAAGTAAATTCGAATTTGCACCTGGCCAGTGTTAATATGAATTTACAGGTATGTGAGTATGCTTGATGACTTTTCTTGGGACAAGTAGTGAAGATGCAGTTGATAGTGACAGCTAGTATTGCGTTAGTTACACTATTTCTGGTATGTTGTGGGAGATAGCTCCAAGTGTAGCTATATTCATGTTTTGAATAGTATTGTGCTTAGTACGTAACTCATTGTGCGGGTATTTACCCATGTGGATCAAGAATACTTGATTACTTTTGTTGAGGTAAGTAATTATGTGATGGCAAATAGTAAGATCTAACCTTGCGTTAATCGCTACGGTTTTTGTGTGTCGCGAGAGATAACGTTGGACGATATACATTTTGAACGTATGTTACATAATGTGGATTATCCTTGGTGAGTAGGAATCGTTGAGTTCATTCGAGAAGGATACCTAATGTTTACGATTTCTAGTTTCACTAAAGTCCGCAATACGAGGAGTTTGTTAAGATGATTAGATTGAGACCTTGAGCACTTCAACACAAGATCGAGTTTTAGAAAAAAGTTTGTCCTTGATAGTCGACAGTCGGTCAAAAGAATGGTTAAGGAAGAACATCCTTGATAAATGTTGTGGATTAGAAATATAATGAAGTATGATGAAGATCGTTGATTTATGCGAGTCACGAGTCAATCGATTAAAATAGAATTTGTGCAAGAGTGATATTTAGGTGAGCTGATTAGTGAATACCTAAAATTGCAAGAAATGAGAATAGCTGAACCATTGAGGTATCGTTAAAACATCGACTGTAAGATTTCAGTTAATGCAAGGGATTGGCCTAGTTAGAGCGAGTAGCATTCAATGCAAAAGGATATTCATGCATCGTGTTATATATATATATATATATATATATATATTTGATTTTTGATGTTTTCTGTTGTTTTCTACAGNCTTGAGTATGTCACATGTTAAAGTTTTGCAAACGGAAGGTGTAAGTTTTCATATCTTATATGATAAGGCTAACAATAGCGCAACCACCCAAAGTTTATTACATCAATTACCATATTAAGCATGCTTAAGTGTAATTAATAAT
>LUCG01222673.1:0-10961 GCA_001633085.1 Carthamus tinctorius
GTAGGTGGTCGTCGGGTTTGAAATTGAACAACACCAACTCTCTCCATTTAACTTCAAAATGGAGAGAATTGTATTTTTTACTTTACACTACATTGATTTTCCAGAGAATTCCATTTCTCGGACCCAAACCAAATCTGTGTACGTTCCCTAGCAGAATAGAGAAATGGAAAAAAAGAAAAAGGAAAAAGACAGGGCAGTCCCTAGAAAAGGGAAAGAAAATTAAAGATGGGGCCCCACAGGTTTCCAATTAACTTCTCTGTCTCTTCAATTTCAAGATCTCCGTCTCACAAAACCCTAGCTCAACTTCCATCGATCCACCCGAAAATTCTGGTAAACTGCCTCAATTCATACACATTTCTTACTCCATACTGTTAACGACGAATCCTTACATTCTAAATTCGTGTTTAACCCTCTGAAATTTTAGCGATCGGGCGATCTTGTTTGCAGGGATTAGTGGTTTTGTTCAGTTGAAGTAATCGAGTGATTGGGTTCTTGAATACTTCAGTTCATAATAAAAGCTTTTGATTCGGCTAGTATGCTGCACGTACCGACGACGATCGAGGAACAGTTAATTCTCAGAGCAATCAAGGAAGAATGTTCTTGGGAGAGTCTCCCTAAGCGTCTCCAGTCGACTTTGAATTCCAAGGATGAATGGCACAGAAGGTAACTTTGCTGACTGCCATTGTTAATTAATTTGCATTTGGGATTCGTAGTTTGGAATGGGATCATCTTGCATTTAAATTAGTAGATCATCTTTCTATCTTTAAGGATATGCTTCCTTTGTTCAGCAATCAAAAACCGTTGAAACAACTAAGATTTAGAGTAAAATGACAGTAAGTCAGTAACTAAGTGTATTCTTTTCTATATTTTCTTGGGGAGGAGGTTATGATGACAGAAAAAGGGAAAAGAAGATGATCTGACATGAACATGAATGTAAAACAAATGTTGTTGATGTAGATTTAGGAATTTGAGCTACAGGTTAGTTGAACTCGATGAAATTTTGGCTAATTGACTCAAAGAAGTAATAAATTGATCAAGAATTACAGAATCTGCAATTGTTAGCATCTGTGGCATGAAACAAATTGGTCATTTGGTACACTATTGTCTAGTATTAAGTTAATGAGCAAGTTCTTACAACTTCTTGTTGTGATGCATGCCTTGTTTATATTTGTTATCTTTTTTTATCGTCAGAATTAGAGAACTCTAGTTTTGGCGTTTTCTTACCCTTGTGGATCAAATAACCATTGGGCCAAACTATAAGTACATTCCTGTTAGGCATTACATTTGTTTAACTTAGTTACTTTATAGGTATATATGTATATATATATTTTGTGATGTCATTTAAAGTAAAAACTTTCCACAAGCAAATACAATTCAACATATATAATCTGCTAGCATTCTCTAAAGAAATTGTTGTTATCTATTCTTGTTAATCTGCCTTAATCGTCATCAATGTGATTTCTATATAACCCATCATGGCAACCTCGTAGGTTCTTTCATTAGTTTCTTTTTTAGTGGATTATATGGGTCTTGTACTTGCATATAATAATTTTTAACCACAAAAAGATAACATCTGAAATTTATTGCATTCAAATGTTGTATGGCTATGAGTTTTTTGCTGGCGGCATGTATATTCATAGATTTTAACTAACAAATGTTGTTTACGGGTTGATGGTTGCACCTAGGCACTATTGCGCATAACTTTTTTCTTCTATCTCTTTTTAGTTGATTCAAATGACATACAATGCCAAGATGACTCGTATTTTTTTATGTATATACTCCCTTTAGTTAAACTTAAAGTTCCCTTCCCTTGGGAAGAGGTCACTGATGGCATTTATAGGTGTTCCAGATTTTTACGAACTCTGTTGTTTATCTAACATTATATTCTTGCAGGATAACTGAGCATTGCATCAAGAAAAGGCTCCCGTGGAACACATCTTTTGTCCGTAAAGTATGCAGGGAAGGAGAATACTACGAGGATATGATGCGATATCTTCGAAGGAACTTAGCGGTATGTCTTAAGCCGAGATTCTTGGTTTCAGTGATGGTCTTCATGTTACCCATTTCTTGGTTGTGTGTCTTCTAGCATTAATCATGGCTCTTAATTTGTGAGGCTTCGGCCATGTTCATGAATCACATGCTCTTCCACTTTCAACAAGTTTGAGAAAACAAATGACTGGCACATGTGTAAGTAAATGTAGTGTACTGGTTAGCCTTATCACAGTACCAACTCATATTACTATGAATGGGAGATCAGCTATAAGGTATTTCCATTGTCTACATGTACCAGAAACTAAACAATTAAGCAAGAGCTATCTGTGCCCTATATATCTTTTTTGTTTCATCCATGATGCTTAAAAATGAATGAAGTGGCTAGCTTTTTGTAATTAGGCTCCAAAAACTTAAGCACATGATTGATTATGTTTTTTTTTGTTTTGCAGCTGTTTCCTTATCACCTTGCAGATTATGTTTGCCGTGTAATGAGGATTTCTCCGTTCAGATACTATTGTGATATGATATTTGAAGTCATGAAAAATGGTACTAGGTTATCTTAATTTACATGATTTCAATCTTACTTTTGTGGAAATGAAACTATTGCTATCTGTATCAAGGATATTTCCTTAAGCAAATTGAATGACTGTCCTATGTTGTTTGGTAAGATAAAGTAGTACAATGTTTCATTGTTTCTCTCCATGGTAGACTCTTATAGAAACACCGAGACGAGCATGGCTAATGCAATGAGCCACTCTTCAATCTCTTTGGTAATCATGAGGTTAAGGAGCCTTGATGCAGCAGGGTCACCCTTTAGTAATTCAACACATAGAAGCTAGATGTTTACGGGTAGTTTCTCTTGGCACAAATGTAAGCAAAGCATTTTCTCAAGTGATTGATATCGTTATGTAACTTTGAATTCAAATGTCTGAACACTTTTGCAAGTGATAGTGGTCAAATGTTGGATAAGACATCAATACACACATAATATATGTCGAGTCTCAATCTTTTGCACACCTCCTAGTTCATACAAACATACAAACCAATATCAACTATCCATTTAGGTTATTGAATATCTTGTTCCATAAATATCTGAATTATTTCCTAATCTAAAGTGTTGATATAATGAATGAGCTCTAATCATCTAATCATCTTTCATAAATATCCTGATTATAATAAATGAACCTTTATCGTTTTCCATTATTATCTCAGTTGTTTGGTTTGTATGAATTAAAAGTTCTGCAAGTTATTGGGACTCTTTGTATCATGTATGTATACATTACTAGACAGAATATACAAGGAGACAAATACTCCACCCAACTATAAACTAGAAAATCAAGACCAAAAAATCAGATCTGCCAATAACCAAATCAATAAGTGATGAGCAACCAAAAATAACAGCCATGACAATAAAACTCTCTTAACTTGCTTAAATACCAGCAGCTTGAGCCCCTAAGCTGTTTGAGAGAAGAATCTACATAGAAGCCTCAAGCAGGGTCTCTATATCTTAGGACGTCCCTGTGCTCAACTGCTTAGTTAGTGAGATGGGCTGGCCACTTCAATTTCTCTATAACCAAGTGAGAGCAGCGATTTGACTCCCGTAAATTTTTTCACGCTTACTAGCATGTGACACAAAGGTAACAAATGACGTTGAGTTTCAGATGGCTGCTAATGTTCAACACCATAATGTCCTATCTTTTTGTGGTACGTTGCTTAGGATTGCCTTTCAACCTGTTCGTAAAGCGACACCAGTATCATATGTTGGACTTTCCCATATATGGTAGTATCGTACAGATGCCCTGCTTTGAACCATCATGTTTTTCTTGCCAGAAAGATGTTTTTTCTTGCATTGTGGCATTGGCATAAGGTTTTGGTCAGTGCACTTGCATCATAGGGTACAATCGACTGGTTTTTTAGCTGCTACTGTACAATACCTTAAATGAACAGTTGCATTTCTTTGTTTCTGGTTTGTACCTTTGTCATCCATGAAGCCTGGTCTCTTTGCATATTTAGATCCATGCTTATCATCAGTTTATCCTTTAAATGTGTGTTTTATAATTATATGTTATAACAAATAGTTGGTAGATGGTACACATGTATTATGATTAGTCGATGATCAGACATTTTTCTGCATGGTGGATTTTCTGTTGACTTATATCGTCTTAGTCAGTCGTTCTTAATAGGAATCATAATGAGTTGATATGTTCTATGCATCATTTTTAGTGGTTTCACATCATTTCTGGTGCAGCCTTTGCATTTTATTTCCAAGAGGAATCTTATGTTCATATCATCTGCAGAACAACCGTACGATAGTATTCCGAATTTTAGTGCGGCAGATGCCCTGCGACTCACTGGTATAGGCAGAAACGAATTCATCGATATCATGAACAAATGTAGATCTAAGGTATCAACTTACATTTATATTTTGCCTCGTATATATGTACATGCCTAAATTGTTAGGTGGCTTCAATCTTTTACACTGTGTGATCTGTCCCCTTAGTTTGTTCTAGTGATTTCATGACATGTCGACCTGGTAGGTTTTTATCTATTTGATGTTGAAATAAGATTTTATTCATATGACTACTATAGGACATAGTGTTTTGGCTTGTTGGAACCAGTGACATGACCATGAAAGTTATTGGCTACAGGGAAGAACCCAAGGGATCATGTGCAGCCCTCTGGTGCACCCCTTGCAGAATCAATTGTCAGTTATAAGGAAGGAAACTGGTCAGACAAAATATCTAGACTGTGAACAATGAAATGATCCAACTTGGTAGTTACTTCAATTGTGGCCACAGACAACATAACATGCATAAGCAGGATAATTAGTGCATTATAATATTGTATTCGGGTTTGAACAACAGTTTAACCAACGTTTGCTAATAAGCAGCAATGACCAAAACAATTGTTGTTGAGGTCCACTCAGGTTGTGTTATCCCCCCTGAAGATGCAAATGCTCAAATACTTCCTAGTTGATCCTTTGTGTTTTTGGTCCAATTACATTCTAATTAGCTGGAAACATTTTCTCCTTTAATCTAATTATCCTTAATGATTTGGAGCTTTCCAGAAAATAATGTGGAAGCTGAACAAGTCCATAGCCAAGGAAGCATTGCCCACACATCCTGTGGACTTCGCAATTGAACCATGGTGGGGAGTTTGTCTTGTCAATTTTACGTTGGAAGAATTTAAGGTGAGATTCTTGATAAATATTTCCATCATAATAATAGTCATGGTAATATTACCAATCATCAATTTGATATATGTATGTACCCTTTGAAACATCCATGATATGATGTTGTCCTATGTTTGGTTGTGAACAAAAAGCGGCATTAATGTATGCTAATTGATGTTGGCTCCCTTCTCTATCATGCATCGATTACAGAAACTTTCAGAAGAAGAAACGGCAACAATTGACAAGATCTGTAAGGAGGAAGCAAATGCATTCATACTATTTGATCCTGTTGTCATCAAGGGTCTTTACCGGCGAGGCCTAGTCTACTTTGATGTCCCTGTTTATACTGATGACCGTTTTAAAGGTACACTTATGAAATCAGTGTTTTGATATCCTGATAGCCAAGTATATAGTATTACTTATTTTACTTTATGACAAAAGCGTTCTCCTGGACTGTTGAGCTTCTTTTAGCTTATTTTGCTTAAAGCTCTATTTTTTCTGATTGCCTAATTATTTAGAGCTTCTATGATCCATAAAAATATTAGTCTGTCTGAATTTAATTTATTTAAACTGGACTCTTAGAGACTTAAAAGTTGCCATGCAGTTGGCAGTCTTCTAATGGGTAATCGAAGTCATGTTATTCTCTACCAACCAAACAAAAGGAATTTCCTTAAATTAAGTGTCAGCTGGTTGCTATTATGTACCACTCTCCCATAAAAAACCTTCCCAACTTCCCGCTATGACCCTTAACCAAGAACTCCGATCAGCATAATCATAACTGCCATAATATAGGGGTAAGGAGAAGGAAGAAATGATAGTTCTAGAACATCCATGTTCTGTTTTCTAAACCATATATGCATGTTTTATTATGGAGAGTACACAAGTAGCTATTGTCCATAATTGCTGTGTCCATCCCCTCTCACACAGAGGCCAGAGCAATGCCCACACCCGCACCCACACACTCTAATAGATAAAATTCTCCTCTAAGGTTTAACAATCAGATCTTGAAGCAAAAGAATCTAACAGCACACTTAAGTAGTGGCGACCACTTATTGTGGGTGCAATGCGACTGTGATGTGAAAGGGAGTTGGTGTAGTAACTGGTAGTGAGGTACATAAGAGGTCTTGGTTGGATTACACAGTAAATTGTGTGGCAAGATGCCTCACCAACTTGCTGAATGTGTGGAATAGGATGGACTAATTATTCTATAATTGTATTTTAGGTACATTTCGCACGAATTAAGTTCCCCTCTTTACTGATTTTGGTTAGCAAGTAATGCTGCTACTCAGACCTGACTCCTGAGAAGGATGTTGTCTCATTTTCCTACTAATCCTTTATCATTATTCTTCCCTTCACAATGCTCGTGACTTTGAATGACAAAAGTCTTATCATTTTGATCACCTAAACTTAATGCCTTGGTCCAAAAACAACTTCGAATGACGATAGATATTATATCTAGTACGTCATAATGGTACAATGATTTTGTTTGCATGGCTTCTATAGAAGTTCAAAAATATTATTCCTTCCAGATAATGGTTGGGAGGCATTTGGTTTGAAGGAATTTTAAGGATGGAATGATCAAAGGGAATTCATTGCAGAGGAAGTTGGAATGGTATGTGAAGTGGTCGGGTTATGCATTTGGTTGATATGGAATGGAATTGCAATTCAGTTTTTTGTGATCTTTTGTTTGGTTTGTGGATACATAATTTTCTTGTTTGTCAATGGTGAATGTAATGGTTGTAAGGAAGTTGTATACTAGATAAATTAGATATCGACTTTGGTGTTGGTCTGAATCGGGTTTTTCAAACTGATTGACCAAATTGAAAATTCAGTTTATTTGGATTGAATCCGGATTTGAGCCAAGAAGCAAACTATGAATTTGATCTTGTTCCATGACTCACTCAAATTTCATATCCAGTTTGCTTTTCGGCTTGGGTAAAGTAATTCAAACTGCACCGAGCAAACAGACAAACCTGAAATCAAACTATTGAAGGTCTCTGGTCTGGGTATTTGTATGTAATTATGTATATGTGTATATATATATACAAGGAAATATAATTTTGTTAGAAGTTGAATTCCCTTGGAATTCCTTTTCGTTGACCAGCGGATCTTCAAACCAGCTTATTTATGCAAACAGGCCTTTACTTAACTTATGAGATTAGTTGAGTAGGATTGCCTTAGTTGTCTGCTTGCTATAAGATAGCTAGAGAGGCGCAGGGCATTGCATGCATGTTGCCGTGTTGGTAACAAATTGCAACTTTGCTTTATGCAACAGAATTCACCATTCATTGGAATTTGATTTCCATTTAAAAGAGCAACCAAACATGCTTTGGAATTCGGTCCTTTGGGACGTGAGATTGTGTTCCATTACTTCAATAAATGAACCAATCACCACCTTGGAAATGGGTAATAGCTAGTTGACAGAATGTTTGTCTTGGCTACCCTTATTTGATATGCTTGTTGTTGCTTGTGTTACTTGTTACTTCCTATGTTGATGTGTTTGGTGTTTCAGTGTCCAGGCTAGAAGGGTTTGTTTCCAATAGAGAGCAGTCATATGAAGACCCCATTGAGGAGTAAGAGATTGTCTTTCCTATGAACTGCTCCATTTCCCTTTATCCATCTGAGTTTTACTCTGCAGCCAGTCAAATGAATATCCTTGTATTGCTAACTTTACTTTACAGGTTGCTTTATGCTGTTTTTGTGGTTTCAAGTGAGAACTCAACTGTTGCTGAACTGGCGACAACATTACAGGCTGAACTCTCTCAACTGCAAGCTGCTGCATCTTTTGCTTGTCGATTAGGTTGGGCAGTAAAACTAATCGACCCTGGATCTGTTCTTCAAGACCAAAATGCTAGTGCCCTCAGTGATGAAGAAGAAGGTTCTCTTTCTACCATGGCCTCTGGAAACTTGTCAACCGATGCCGGTTTATTTCAACAGGATACTTCAGCGACAGACAACCATGGGCCTGGTTCTGCTTATGCACGTGTTGCGTTTGTGGTTGATGCTAACATAACATCCTATCTTATGATGGGGTCTGTTTCACCTGGTTAGTTTGCATTTTTCAATATCTTTTTCGTTCTTACTTTTCAGGGATATCAATGTCATCTTCGTTCATGTGAGTGTACGTTATTTTCTGCATGAATGTCAATGGACAGTCTTTTCACTTCCTCTTTTTTTTTTTAATCATTTTTTTCTCTTGATTTCCATGTAGTCTATAGCTGTGTTACTATTAGTTATTTTCTTCTTGATCTTTTGCAGGCTTAAAATCTCATGCAGTAACACTATATGAAGCAGGAAAGCTAGGTTATGCTAGCATTGAAGATCTTTGCAAAGATCTAAGCACATTAGAAGGAACAAAATTTGAGGGTGAGCTGCAGGAATTTGCCAACCATGCTTTTAGCCTTCGGTGTGTTTTAGAATGCTTAACATCTGGCGGACTTTCTCCTGGCGAATTCGACACGCCTGACATTGGTTCTTCGAACAATGAAAAGGTTACATCTATGGTGGCTGATATCTCACTACGAGAAGAATCTGGAACTGTTATGAGTGAGACGGCACCAATTGCCGACGATTCTAAGACAGAAACACCTAAGAAGGGTTCTGATACCACTTCTTCAAACGAAAATGCTGATGATGTTAACTTGTTGCCTGCTAAGTCTCAAGAGGATAGTTGCTTAGGCAGGGATTCCCAATTGGATCAGGGTTTGCAGGATGGTGAGAAAGAGAAACTAGTATCTTCTGAAGATACCGATGTTGGAAAAGTAACTAGGAGAGTAAGGAAATACCGTGTGGATATCCTGCGTTGTGAAAGCTTGGCTACTCTTTCTTCAACAACACTAGATAGGTTATTTCGACGTGACTATGACATTGTTGTGTCAATGGTTCCCCTTCCCCATTCTTCATTACTGCCTGGACCAAAAGGCCCTGTTCATTTTGGTCCTCCTTCTCATTCCTCTATGTCGCCATGGATGAATTTAGTACTGTATTCAGCTGTCGGTAGTGGTCCTGTGTCAGTAATTCTAATGAAGGGTCAATGTTTAAGATTGCTCCCTGCACCGTTGGCTGGTTGTGAGAAAGCCCTTGTGTGGTCTTGGGATGGATCTACGGTTGCAGGCTTGGGAGCCAAGTTCCAAGGGAATTTAGTCAAAGGAACTATACTCCTACATTGTATAAATTCACTTCTTAAACACACAGCCATACTAGTGCAGCCCTTGAGCAGGTATGACCTTAACGAGTCAGGAAAAACGAACACCATAGATGTTCCGCTGCCTTTGAAGAACTCTGATGGTTCATTTGCTGATATTGGGAAGGAATTGGGACTAAGCGCAGATGAAAGTTTGAAGTTGAACTCTCTGTTGCGCAATTTAGCAGATAAAATCCCACTGTGGACCATTGGTTATATTCGCCTATTGAAGCTCTTTAAAGAAGGAAACACAAACATGTTTGCACCAGATGATGTGAAATATGAATGGGTTCCGTTGTGTGTAGAGTTTGGGATTCCCCTATTCAGTCCGAAATTATGCAACTTCATATGTAAAAGAGTGGTTTCCTCACAGTTACTTCAAACGAATTTGTTTACCGAGCATCATGATGCAATGCAAGAACTGAGACAAAGGTTACGTGATATTTGTTCCGAGTATCAAGCAACTGGTTCTAGTGCAAGGATGCTTTACCAAAGAGAGCAATCAAGGACTCAAAAGAAACAACTTATGACATATGCGAGTCAGAGATGGAATCCTATCACAGAACCCTCTTCTCCAATTTCTGGAACGAGTGATCTACAGAGATTGAAACTTGCCAACAGGCAGCGTTGTCATACTGAAGTCCTGAGCTTTGATGGTAACATTTTAAGGTATGCCATTGGTCTTACCAATTTGTTTGCTATGCTTCCTTGTCTTCTCTAGATTTCAACCACGCTCTTAGTCAATTAATTTCTGTATGCTCTAGGGTGGTATCAAATCCCACCAGTACAGTTCATTTGAGAGCACAAATTTTACTATGGGTGTATTTGAGGCGAGCTGAGCCCAATTCTGTGAAAAGATTGACGAACTTGGGCTCAGCTCATAGCTTGCCAAGCTTTGGAATGGTAGACTTGGGTTCAGTCAAGCTGGCTCTTATAGGCTCAATGTTCTGGCCTTCTGGATTTGTATGGGTTCATGTAAGTTCAACCTTAGCTTGGCTCATGTAGGATTTGGTCGTGCTATAAGATCAATATTAAAGCTTTCAAATAAAATTGCAAATGACTTTACAAAAATTATTGCAAATTTGGAGCTTCCGAGGGTTGTCAATGCTATAGCGCTAAGTAATATATAGACCACAAAAGATGGTTTGAATAACCAACCTCATATTCACTCGAGTAGAATACTTATCCGGTCTGGCTTTAATAGCAAGGTTGTAAAACTCGCTAATCGGCCCTAGGTCGGCCGACCCCCTTGTAGCGAGTACTCGGCCTACTCGGGGAATACTCGGATTGGAAGTTTTTATATATAAATTTTATAATTATATATAATTATCCAAAATAATAAAATATATGTTTAAAAACACCAACATAATTGTTTGAAAATGCAAACACTTAATTATCCAAAATATATGTTTAAACACACCAACATAATTGTTTGAAAATGCAAATACCTCAAATAAAAAGTTCAATGATCGAGCAAGAAATCGGCTGGTTTGGCTTCTGTGGGCGTCGGCTGCTAGAAAGGAAACAAAAAATCCATTTTTGATAGGGCCTAGTAGCACCGAGTTGGGCCGATTACTCGGCGAGTTGGGCCGAGGACTCCTTAGACCGTGGAAC
>LUCG01222749.1:0-14436 GCA_001633085.1 Carthamus tinctorius
TAACCACAACGTATGATAAGAACTGAGCATGCATTTCACATAAATCGTCCTTATGGCTCTCTATCATCAAGGACTGTAGTTACTGGTACCATGCTACTCACACCACCGATGCTCATGGTGGCCACCACCACTACAATGAGCACAGCCACATTCATGCAAGTCAAACTTATCAAACCACATCACATTATCATGTAATTACTACATATGGCCACACAATGAGGGTTAATGTACTCACCTTGATTAGATTCACAATAACGGTATTGGTACCTTCACACGTTCACAAATCAACACCTATAACAACACAATGCATAGCGCACATAAACATCCAACAAAATTGACACTTTAGACTCAATACCGAAACACGAGTCCTAGTCCTAGCTAGACCATCCTAATTAGCTTCAAAATTCACCAAACACCTTTTTAAGACATCCTCTAGGGAAACACAAGCAAAAGAACCCCAAAAGAAAGCTAACAGGAAAAATCATTTTGGGGATCCAGTGCAAACGGCGGGTGGACGGCGGGTAGCCACCCGCGGGTGACCCGACGTTACCCGCAGACCAGAATCCCAAGTCGTAGACGCGATTGCACTACGGGAAACCATTACCAAACTCGATTTTTGACCAATAAGCATCACAATGGTGTTATACAACACCCCCATACACATATGTGACATTCTAAAATCATCTAACAACTTAGAAACACGCTTTGATGATCGTATGATCACAAATTATCAAATCTGAAACCCTAACTTTCACCATTCCGAATACTCGACACTACTAACGAATAAACTCGATTAAATACTTACCTGGAGTTAGGAATTCGACACGGAAGCAACCGTGGTGATTGATTGCACCACCAACGCCCGATAACACCTCCAATCGCACCAAAATCTCTTGAAGCTCTCAAAACTCTCCTCTCCTTCTCAAAATTCGACTAACACAAGAAAAGGGATGAGTTTGGCTTCCAAAAAGAGATTTATACCTGACCCACTTTACCCTCAACTTCTAGTATTGACACAACCAGCCCCGCACCTGAAAGTTACACAATTTACCCACTTAACTCACAAGTTTACAAAACCAGTTAAATAATTAACTTNACTGATGTTCACATTAGCCGATAGTTTCGGTGTTTTAGTGTCGAGGAGAGGGTCACCAAATTATAATCCCGATGACTTGAAGACTAATGTTATAACATACGGTAGAGATGCTAGTGGTAACCGTTGGCTACCGTCATCGCTCGGGAACCCATTCGTAACTAACGAATAACTAGCGTGATGAACTAAACATCAAAATGTAAAGACGATGGGTACGAAAACACTTACCGACTGATGCACGCCAAATTAGCCGCAATGTACAGCACTGTCAACTTTCTTTACGCCTACCCATCGTTGCCTTCGTCTCACTAGCTCTCGAAACCGGCCATGTTCTTCTCACATGGGATGACAAAACCTGACTTGGTCTATTTTATACACATTTGACATTGTCGGTTTTGGTTGATGAATAGCCAAGCTCTCGAACTAAAAGCTTGAGTCGTTCATGGCTTTTGACTGTATAACAATTAATGGAAATTGCAAATCATGAGCCCCTACTTCTTCTATTTGACGTAAATGGTCCTTTGCAATATAAAACTTCCATACTTTAATTTATTTTTTTACAAAGTTATTACATTCTTGGTGCACAAGACTTCCAGTTTAAAGAGATCAGTACGAAATCCTCTATTTTTAGAGTTTATCACAAGTTCACGTCGTGAGGTTTATGGCTCTCGATCTTGAAGTGCATACGGAGGGGCCTTATATAAACGGACTTCCATCTTAGGGTTTCATATCTAAACACTTTTGCATCTTGGCATCAATACGCAAAACTATACAAAAGGAAACATTCTTGTATGAACCGATAATTGAAGAAGGTGATCGGAAGCAGCGGAACTTCACCGGTTATAACCCGGAGTAGGATTACCGGAGCCTATTCTTCAATAGCTGCACGATGTGCCTAATGTGTTTATCTTTATTTATGAATATGGTTTCTACTATGTTTAGTAGCTAAATTCTTTAAGTACTCATTATGGTTTGATGAACTTGGAGGATAGTTTGATTTATATTTTATGATTGATGAATGATTTTTGAATGTTTATCATGTTTAGCTCCTGTTAGTGATTTTAACTTTCGCTACATCAAACCATTAATTGGTCGTATCTAGCGGTAGATAGATTCTCTATTGTTAACCAATTTCCTTTGCCTTTCACTTTGGTGATCTGGCAAGCATGTTACCTAAGTTTAGGAGATTGGGGAGTAGGGTTCGATAATCTGGTCACACATAGGGTATAAATGAGTCTCTGAGGAAAGTTTCGCTTAGCCTGAAGAATCAGGAAAGTATCCGATTAATAGTTGCATGATAATATGGGTTGTTATAGTTGTAAAAGGTTATCAGGATAGTATGCCCTTAACTGTATTACTTTTAAGATTGCGGGAGACTAGGAAAGTTTCCGTTGAACAAATCCCGAAAAGGCTGTTTTATCATTGAGTTAACTGAATGAGTCAAACTATCTGAAAAGGGATTTATAAATCTATAATGAGTACCGTGTTCTTTATAAAGTTATTCCTTGTGTTTGATCATTGTTCTTGTTTTTATTCTAATTATTTATTTTCAGTCATTAGTTGTTGAATCACAAAAAAATCCCAAAAAGCTATTTAATTAGGTTAATTAGATTAGTTTATAGAATTGAAACAAGCAGCTTCACTGTTCCCAGTGGTAAAACAATACCTGGTACTTATCTGCGCTATACTATTCACGATCAGGTCACACTTGCCTGTTTGTATGGTAGTATAGTTAAGGTGAATAAAAAGGTAAAATTTGAAGGGTAATTTATATATATAGATCGTTGACATCAAGTGGCACCACACAATGTTCATACATTCAAATTTGTCGCACCACGCATGCATTCAAAGTTGTCGTAGACGTTGTTCCGACTATGTTATTGTAGCGTCCGACTACATAGGTCCGACAGCTTGACCAAGTTTTTTTAGAGTTTGATTTTCGGATTGGTTTTCAGATTTTAACTTGACTTTCTGAGAGTTTGATTTTTTTTATTGTATATCAGTTTTTACATTTAAAAATAGCTTTCAAATTTTTTAAATTGTTTCCTTTCTTGAAATTATTTCCTTTCTCGGGATTTAACTTTGCATGTTGACTTTAACTTTGCTATTGTTGACTTTTGACCAAAAGTTTATGTTAGGGTTTGTTTTGTAAGTTGGCTCATAGTTTGAGGTGATTATTGTTAATTTATCTATAGGGGTATAAGTAGCTTATGCTAGCTTGTTTTTGGAAATAAGAGTCATATGTGTTCGTAAGGGGTTGATTTGTATCACATTGCGTTGACTTTTTCTCTTATTTCCTTGTATTGAAAATCAATGCAAATCCTATAGCTCAATTCATGTGTTTATTGATTATGTTCATAATTTGACTTGTTAGATTGGTCTAAGGATTGGTATCGGAGCCTAATCTAGGAATCTTAATTTGATTTTTAAACATATTATGATTTTTTTTGTTGAAAAAACCCATTTCGAGCGGTTTTGCAATTTGAAGGTGTTTTGGATCATATTTCTTACTTAGAAACTGTCGATTTGATATATAAATTGATTCCCGTCAATCAATTTTTGAGTTTCACTTCGCAATCTAAAAATTGTGAACTCTCTGGCTAGATCGTGAAAAATTGATTGTTGGGATCAAAATCTTACATAATGTTATTTTCGGCCAAAACATTCTTAATGGAATCTGTTCAAAACTTGTTTTCGAGCGATTTTGAGTGATTTAGACACTTAAATTACTCCCGCAAGTGTATCTTCATCGAATTCGGTCACCATTAAATTCGGTGAAAATTGCGTTTTCTATTTTCCGTTAAGTCTTGACCGAATTAGAAATCTATTCAGTCTATCGTTGCCCGAGTTCGGTCATTTGTTAGTTCTTACTTTCGCAAGTTCGATCACTCATCGATCAACTTTTGCCTGAGTAGGATAGTAATCAGTCATAAAGTCTGTGTTGCCCGACTTCGATCATATCATTGCCCGAATTAGACTTGTCCGTGGAGAGTACTTGAAACCAATTGTGGCATATGAGCAAAGATCACAACACACTGAGAAATTCAATCAGAAGGAAGATGTTTAGCAAAATAAGCAAGCTAAACCCATGAACCAGAATGATCGTTGCTACAGATGTGGCAAACCGGGTCATTATGTTGTTGAATGCAAAGGGCTAATAATGATGGATGCTGCTTATTACAAAAATAAGTACAAGTACAACAACAAGCAGAGAGGGCTAATGGCAGAACAAAGGAATTGGGTCTTTGACTCCTCATCAGACGATGAACCACAAAAAACAAACTTCTGTGGATTGACAATTGCTGATGAAAACAAGTCAGAACCTTCTGATTCTGAGTTGCAGGTACACTCTATTTCTGATAAAGAAGAAAACACAAATTCTAAGCATGAGATGAATTTTTTCAACTATCTAGGGATTGAAAACTATGACATGTTTTTCTTTAAAACAGAATCAGAGCTCTTAGACTCAGAAAAAAAGAGATAACTCATGAAAAATGCTATGAACACGAAAGGCATTGAAAGAAAAAGAACAAATATTCAAAGCATGAGAGATAGACAGATTGAATGTAGTGGCACTCAAAAATTATTTTTTAAAAAGATAGAGAGTTTCTACATCATGATTTGCAAAGGGAAGTGTTGATCTAGCTCTCCTAAGACTGGTGAAATAATGATGACCTTGATCCTACTTAGTGTAGATACTTTATTTTAACTCAAGCTTGAGGAACTATCATTGAGAATGTTTTATGATAGTTCATGTTCTAAGATTTGTATTGTAACTGATGTATCGAAGTCAGGGACTCGTTGAGTCTCTTCAGCGACCCTAACACAAAGATATATATAAATGAAGTATCGTTTCCTGAAGACAAAGAAAGTCAAGCATACAAAACCATCAGCGATGTCGAAAAAGTAGCTGATGGAAGAGTCAACGCTGCTCGAGATCTGAAAGACGGATTCAGGGATAGCTTCCTGACTGCACCTGCCTGACAATCTAAAAAATACAAGTCTCAGTGACCGTTGATCTCTCAAATAGACCAGCAACCTCTACTCGCTGATCAGAGACTTACATTCAAAGATTTCCATTTTTGTCTTGTTACCTTTAATGCACAAAAAGGACAACCATGCTTTCTCTGACATAGTACAAAAGGCACGTTCTCTACACTTTTCCCTCCATACTTATCAGCCTCCGAAAGTGACTGTTGGCTTTATGCCCATACTTCTTTTTACGCATGGGGTATATTTAAATAGCAAATACTACATCTGGTCCACTAGATACACAACATATGTAAAAGTAACCTTACCATGCATTTAATGCATGCAGTATAAATAGAGACCTTGAACATGTTCTTCATACATCACTTCATCTCTAACTATATTGTGTCCTTTCTATCTCTTCCATCTTTTCTATCTCTTTCTTTATAAAACTTACTCACTAGTGCATAATGAAGGCTTAGTGTCAAACTTAAGATCGTTTTAGATTATGTTTATCCTTTTCTACTTCCACAAACAGTCTTGTAAATTCTGTATTTGGTTTATAATACAAAAGAATTTAAAAGTGAATGAATCTGTATAATTGTATTCAACACCCCCTTCTACAAATCCTTGTTAACTTGAAGGTCACCACCTTCGGACCAACAAGTGGTATCAAAGCCGATTCAAGCTTTTCTTTTCAAAAGAACCCCTTTTAGATCCTTTCTTTTCTATTCCTTAATGGTTTTTCAGGCTAACAAGGATAACTACTTTGACACTGGCTCTCTTGCTAAACCCCCAGATTCAACAAGGATAACTTTCCTCTCTGGAAGACCAGAATGGAACTTTTCCTTGCTGGCTCAGATCCTCAAATTCCATACTTCTTGGAAACTGGACCTTATGTTCCCACTCAAATGGTTCTTGCTGTTCTAGCCACCACTACTACTCTTGCTATCCCTACTAGGAAAATAATAAAACCTGTTCATTAGTGGAATGAAGAAGATGAGAGCCTTGTCAACATTGACACAAACGCAAGATCTCTCATCTCCATGTCTCTTCCAGATGATGTATTTTACTCCATCTGCCACCAGAGGTTTACAAAAGAAGTATGGAACACTTTGTGTTTTCAATGTGAAAGCACTACTGTCCTGATGGAGTCAAGAAAGATATACCTCGTACGTGAGTATGAGAAGTTCATCCATTCAAAAGGTGAAAGTCTGTCTCAGACTCTTTAGAGATTCAACTGCCTCTTTATCGATCTCAAAGCTATTGGTATCGAATATTCTAACTCTGAGATCGTTACCTAGTTCATAGAATCTCTTCCTGAACACAGAGAGACATATACCACATGTCTCACCATGTCTAAAGACATGAAGACTCCTAATTTTAGTGAACTTTATGGTATTTTGCTTAATCATGAACATACTAAGCAGCTGAAGAAGAATCTCATAAGAGATACAAAATACTCCAAAAGCACCTCTATTGCTTTGGTATCTGAGTCCTTTCCTCCAGCTCCAAAGTCATTAGTAACCATCGCTGAGTTGGACCTTGCTGACTTTGAAGGTCTCTCATGTAGTAACTCTGAAATAAATGAGACACTAGCCCTTTTGACTAATTCCTTTAGAAGATTTGATCGAAAAAGCAATTTTCAAAAGCGGAAACTTCTTGCTATCATTGACAAGCCAAAATCAACACTTGTTGATAAGGCTACCTCTATCTTCTATACCTGTTAGGGAAAAGGACACTTTGCTAACGAATGCAGGTACCTGAAGATGTATCTGAAACCTCTACTCCTTCAGCGACTAGATCTTCTAGTCTGGTACTTCCCTCTCATACTCCTGCTGATAGCCTGTCTGCTCTCGACTCTCTGACTATTGATATGCACAATGCCTTAAATGGAAAATCCTCTGCTCAAAAACTTAATGTTGATCTTTGTGAACAACTTAAGGTGTGTCATGACAAAATTAAAGAGTTAACCATCTTTGAAGAAAATTTAATAGATAAAGGCTCTGTCAATAAAATTCTTTGCATCGAGCGAGAACAAGCTATCGCTGAGGGAGAAAAAACTCTCGTCGAGTTGAAAGCTGAGAAGGTCACCATCAAAGGATGGAGTGATGCCTCTGAAAATGTTGATGAAACTCTTGCATCAGGGAGATTTGCTAAAGTTAAAACTGGTGTTGGATTTTCTAAAAACAATTGAAAACCTGATCGTTCCATGCTTAAGTTTGGAATGTTTGTCTCTACCATCCCTAATCCCAATGACCCTCAGTGTTCCTCCTCTAATACACATATTGAAGGAGCTCCTAAGAGTAAAAATATTCTTTCAAAAGGCAAAGCTCATGCTAAACATCCTTCAAAGACTAGAACTCCCAAGCAAAATACTTCTAAAGTTTTGGGTGGTGGACCATCAGTTTCAGGGACCAAAGAGAATGTTCGAAATCCTACCCCGAAACTGAAGGTCGACCTTAAATCCAAACCTAAGGAGAAGAGACCCATTCCTCCTCTATCTGATGCGAAAGGAATTCTAGGCAATGGTCCTGCTCACCTTAAGTTGAAGAACTTTAAGGATCCCACTAAACACTTTCTTTATCGCAAATGTTATCACTGTAGATTTAATGACCATATTGCGAGTAAGAAAATCAGCTAAGGTAAAGAAAATTCCCAAAGCTGAGAAATCAGCTAAAGGAAAGAAGGTATCAAAACAAATCCCTCAGGTAAGACTTCAGCCACTGAAACTGATCCTTCCGTTCTGGTTGTCACTGATTCCATCTCACCTACTAACACTGTTGGACCCGTGGTTGTATGGGTACCAAAGAAAATTTAAACTCTTAAGTTTTATAGGATAAGAGCATCTGGTACATGGACAGTGGATGCTCAAGACACATGACTGGAACTAAATCTGTTACCATGAAGAAAAAGGTCCATGAGTGACCTTTGGTGAAAATAGTAAATTGCCAAACTCGTGGTTTCAAAACCTTGACTAACGGAGTAACTACCTTCAAAAGAGTTGCTTATGTTGATGGACTAAAGCACAATCTTCTCAGCATCAATCAGCTTTGTGATAAAGATAACAAAGTTACCTTTTCAAAGAAGGACTGCAAAGTCAAAAATAAGCATAAGAAATTCATTCTCACTGTGCGCGAAGATTCGATGTTTATACCATAGATAGGAATTCTTCATCAGAGAATGTATGCTTTGTGTCATGTGCCTCATCTAATTTAAATTGGCTATGGCATAAGCGTGTCTCCCATCTCAATTTCAAGACGCTGAATCAACTCTCTATCAACAAGCTTGTTACTGGTCTACCTGATCACAACTTTGAAAAGGAATCTCTTTGTTTAGCACGTGAAAAAGGTAAACAGACAAGTGCTAGCTTTAAGTCAAAGCAAATCTCTTTATTTAGCTCTCCTCTTCAAATTCTCCACATGGATCTCTTTGGACCTGTTAATTTCCAGTCCCTCGCTAGAAATAAGTATACAATTGTCATCGTTGATGAGTACTTCAGGTACACTTGTGTCTTCTTTCTCAGATCCAAAAGTGATGCATCTGAGGAAATCATTTTCTTTTTCAAGAAGATGGAAACTCTCAACAACCTCACTACTCATTCGATAAGAAGTGATCATGGTACTTAATTCAAAAACAACACCCTTGATACCTTCCTTCAACATAAAGGAATATCTCAAAACGTTAGGACTCCTCAGCAAAATGGAGTCACTGAACAAAGACACCGAACCTTGATTGAAGCTGCAAGATGCATGCTGTTGATCCCAAACTATGAAGATTTCAATACTAATCAATCACAACTAACACTAAAAAGATATAAAATGCAGCGGAAGAACTAATAGAGTAATTAGAAGTGTGTGATTCACAAAACATTAAGCAAACAATAAGAATATTGAGGAAATTAATACTGAATTGTAATGAACACCAAGAACACATACTAAGTATGTGAGAATGAAATACAATTCGCTCAAATGTATTGATCGTAAAGACTCAGGAAGCACACCGATTACAAAGGACTAACCACTATTTATACTAGATCCTAACAACCTATTTTATCAAAGATGACGAGATCTTGACATGTGTCTTCATCTTGATCGTACAAAAGAAGTCGGTTAAGATAATGCACGTAAGAAGCACATGCGGCTAACTACCCTTTGAATCAGTCTAAACAGATTTACCACAGAAGACTATTTCTGCAGACCCTCTATGAGGCTTTTCAGAGGCTCTGCCAACTTTGACTTGTACGCTTGAATGACTTCTATCATTTGTCCTCTGTAGTCTTCTGTGAGATCCTCCTTCTATCAGACATACACTTAGTACTTTTTCTATACTTTTACATTATGTAAATCTTGGAGCTAACAATCTCCCCCTAAGTATTGAAAAAGTAACGTGCAAAGTTGAGTGCATAAATGATAGAATACATACAAGAGGAGATAAAAGTCAACCTCTACAAAAGTTTACATTACTGAAATTTAAAGATTACAAGATAAGAAAAGTTCACCCTACTACAGACTCTAGAAAATCTTCTACACCATACTAAAGATCTGACTTGACTATAATATATACTTTAAAAATCCAATATCTGAAGGATATTTGAACTTTGACGCCTTCCAGAAGTTGTTCAGCCTCTTCTCCTCTAATACGACCTCTATTGATCTCTGTGACAACTGATTTGTACACCCAATCCAGAGTCTCTGTAGGTACTTATGTGCCTCTGCTGGATCGAAGAACCTCTATATCTCATCCTTGTCATCAAAAACAAACCTATAAATGGGTTGTTGGACAATTGTGTTTGGATGGCACCTCTGGATCCAGATAGGTGTGTTCTTTGGTGGTGAGATCCTTAGTTCAAGTTGAGCAAGCCGTAGAGCAATGTCGAAGTCCTTCTAACTGTAGTACTTGGCCTGAGCTCCATGTTCTTGATCAAAAACTTGTGTAGGAAGATCAGATCAAAGACACAGAGGTTGTGTAGATCCACATCCGTGAACTGATACAAATTGCCTTCTCGTTTGACAACGTATTGAGTGTATAGTAGAGACTTCTTCAGCATAGTGCGTGGCGAGATGGTGTGTAGTCCGGTGATGGTGCTCTAAGACAAGACTTGCTCCACAGGCTTTGTTAGCAATGAGAACGTGGACTTGGCTTCTATAGAAGGCATACCTGTGAGCTCAGGGTCGTAGGGTGGCTCAGACTCTGTGGCAGCATACCTCCACTTGAGGATTTCTTCATCGGTTGTTACGGGCTCTGTGCGATGTGGCTCCTCTGTTGGGATTCTCTTCATCTTTTCAATTATTTCTTCCACGTGACCCTCCGTAGCCTCACCCTCTGTTTCTCTTTCCTCCGGTAGAATCTTCTGGGTAGACCCCTCTGGTAGAATTGGGTTGATTGTTCCCACCAAAGTGTCAAACGTACTTGTGGATGTTTCCTCTGGATTGTTGAAGAGCTTGGTAGACGAACCTTCACCAACTCTGGGTATGGGTACTCGGACGGCATTTTCCAGAGCCTCTACACGCGAGAGCTTCAGAACCTTCACCAATTAAGGATCATCATAATCTTCTTCGTTAACCTCTGCGATCGTGTTAGAGCTCGAGTCTTTCCGAGGGGGCTGCTCCACTTGCTTGCCTTTACCCTTCCCCTTGGTATCTGAGGTGGATTTTTCCTTAGTGAATAGGGCAGCAGCGAAGTCAACGATCTTCAGCGGCTTCTGAGAGGTCTTCTTCTTATGTGGAACCTTCTTCTCCCCCTTATGATGTTCATGGTCATCACCCTCCTGATCATCATGGCGCTTGGTGGCCTATGCAATGCAAGAGGTAAGGGGAGCTTGCTGAGGTCGATCCAGAATCCGTGTAGCAGCCTCTTCAAGCTTAGAGATGAGATCTTCAGTCGTGGTGGTCGCCATGTTAACATTCAGGTCAGCATTCCACCTTAGATAGTGCATTTGACGACACATAGTGTCTCGGAACTGGATACTTTCCTTCATGAGATGTGCCGTACAATCCAGAATATGAAGGGTCGTTGCTTTGCGGGAAGAGAGTGTCTCAGTCAGTACCTTCTCTTGGCTCTTTCGGACTACCTCTCCAAGAGCCTCAACCATTGCGTCCAGCTCTCTGCGAGTAGCCAGATGGTTTATATTGGCTCTGGAGGAAGAGGAGTCAGCACCAAGGACTATTACAGAGGTAACCATGCCTTGATTTCGTCTTTGAACTCTGAATAGTTGGTGTATCCGGCAGAGACGACGTTAGGGGCATATTGGGCAGCTACGTTTGTCAGCAATTTCTTCAAAGTCTCCACAAAGGATGGGTTGAGTATGAGAGACTGGAAGGCTGTAGAGTGATCTGCTTTGGAGATGGCGGAGCTCTGAAGGGATGAGAGAATGGTCTTGAATTCGTTGGTTTCAGAAGTCATCCCTTCAGGGCCTCTATGTGAGCCTGCAAAGCCTTTGTGTATGATGAGTTGGCGGAGGACGAGCTTTTCAACTCGTCTAGTTTTGTGAGCACCTCTGTGGCAAAGGCTTTAAACTCCTCCTTCGTCACATAGGTACTCGGGGAACCTAAACCACCAACACATGGTGCTTTAGTAGCCTCGGTGTGTAAGGTGCCCTCAGAGGTTGTTTTGATGGTACCTTCTCGGGGACTTCCACCGGATCCTCGAACTCCCTCCGTTGGAGAGCCTACCAGTGTTCTGTCGATTTCTTGTGCAGAAGGTTCAGAGCCTATCTTTGCAGAGGGACCGATTGGAGACTTGGGGTGTTCTAGACCCGTAGTCTCTATGTCCCTCGCCAAAGCCTCTGAAGCATTTTGGTTTAATTCACTCGTGTGTGGAGAGGCAACGGATGCCTCTTTGTGGGGTGGTGTCGAGTCTCTGGGCGAATGGACTCTTTTTGTAAAACCATCATCTTGTTGAGAGGATGATGGAATAAGAGATGGTTCACGGTCAAAGAGTGCAACAGAAGACGAAGAAGTGTACTCAATGCTGTTGGTTTGGGTTTGGTTCAGAGTGTGCACTCCTTCTTTAATAGCATGTCCCTCTATAACAGGGCCGCCAGTAGTGTGGGTAGCACGGGGAGGGGGCTTGGGTGGGTGCCAATGTCATCTTTTACTTCAACATATTCATCCTCTGTGCCTGCCTCTAAGTCTTCACCCTCTTCATCTTCTTCTTCATCAATAATGACCTCTATCCCTAGGTCAACAGCTTCTGTAGGTAAGTTGTGTACTCGCTGATGTTCCTTAAGAATTTGTGTCTCTAAAAGCTCAGCATCCTGTGGGATGACTTCTGTAGGAGTCTCCTCTGTAATGACTTTGCGTAACCTTCTACGTTTAATCTTGGGTACCGCCTCTATAGAAATATCTTCTGAAACTTTCTCTTCTACGATCACAGCCTCTATGGCTTCAACCTCTGTAGGTTTGTCCTTTTTCTTCTTCTTGTTGGCTTTCTTTGCCTTCTTCTTTGGGCTGGTTGGACCCTCTTCGTCTGCGTGTCTCTTCTTTGATTTTTTCTTTTTCTCCTTAGGTGGGGACTTCTAACTATACGCTCAGGGCGTAGCTCATTCACCTCACCAGCCTCCACTGGCTCCTCCTGCACTTCCTCGTCCCTAGTAAAGACTACTCTCGTTCCTAAGGGGACTCCTATGTGTGGAGGGGTTACAGGGACCGGCTGTGGCCTCCTGAATCCAAGTCGGTACTCCTTCCTATCGTGTCTTGAAAGGTACTTCAACATTTCCTTTGACAGCGGCCTAGGACTTCTGTAGCTGAGCTCATGCTCTGTGGGATGAAACTCTTTCATTGGGTAGAGACGCGTGTTGGGTTCGACAGAAGGTATCTTGGCAGCTATTTGATCACCAAATACGAGGCCAAAGAACCTCTGCAAGATCAAGTCCGGGTGGGTGAGTTCTTCTTTAAGCTTTTTTTGTGCCTTAACTTTTGACTTCTTACCCCTCTGAGTGGCACACTTCTTTTTAATCAGGCCCACCGTGTCGTCGAAGATTAATTGGGCGTAGTCCAGCGGCATGTTGAAATAGATGTCGTAGACTATGGAGAGCATGGCTTGAGAAGCTTGATCATGGCATCCAATCTTCCCTGTGAGGCAACAGTTTATTATGGAGAACAGGGTGTTCCAGAGTGGAGGCAGACCTTCCTTTTGAACTTAGTGTGTTTGGTGATCTTGGTTTTGGAGGTGTAGGAGTGGAATTCAAGGAGTGCCAACAGTTCTTGATCGGAGGGAGATGGGGAGAATCGTTCGAGATTCTGGCTTTCCAATGTTGGAAGATGTAGTGCCTCGCGTAGATCGGCAACGTTCATCTATAGAGGAACCAAAGACTTCACAGTTGGGTGAGACACATACCCAATGATGCTTAATCCAGCATTATCAAGAGTGCAGATGTTGGATCGAAATCCTTACAATGGTATTGATAACCAATTTCAAATTGAACTCAATTAACAGTAAAGTGCAGCGGAATAGACTAGAGTATCAATTGTGAGTAGAAATCCAAGTAGTAATCAAAACAGTAAGCANTAGTATGTGAAAGACGAGAGTAATTGCACTCAAAAGATTGTGTGTATTCAAATTCTGAAAGCATGAAGATTACAAAGTCCTACCGCTATTTATACATACTCCTAACGACCTAAGAGAGTGAGATCTTGACATGTGTCTTCGTCTGAGTCGTTGAAAGTAAGTCGGTTGAGTAAGTACCACGTGAGAAGCACGAGCGGCAAAAGACTTTGGTAGAAAGCAAGTGTAACAGACATCTCACAGAAGACATTGTCACAGCCCCTCTGTCAAGCACCTCAGAGGCTCTGCAGGATCCTCATCAGAAGCCCAGTTCCACAGACTCTCTGTCAGCAAGCAAGGGTTTAACAAAAAGAACAAGATGAGAAATGATCAACCTCTGTAAAATATTACATTACTGAAAGTTTGAAAGTACATGAATTACAAGGAACAAATTACAAGGACAAAATCTATCCTACTTGTGAGTCTGGAAAGTCATCAACGGCGAACTGCAGATTGGTCTTGACAGTCTTATAAACTCTGTAGATCCACTCTCTGAGGGACACTTGGACTTTGATTCCCTCCAGAAGTTCTGTGACCTCCTCTACTCTGATATGACCTTTCCTGACCTTTGTAACCACTGCCTTGAAGATGTAGTCCAAGGTTTTTGTGGCATATTTGTGCGTTTCTGTGGGGTCATAGAATCTTTGTATTCCGTCCTTGTCCAATAAGACGAACCAAAAGAGGGATGTTGGATGATGGTTCTGGGATGGAAGCGAGTAATCCAGATAGGCCGGTTGTTTGGAGGAGTGATCCTGAGTTGAGGATGAGCAAGGCGCATGGCAATGTCGAAGTCTCGTTGGCTGTAGTATTTGACTTGTTCCCGCATG